>CM046441.1:28191244-28419279 GCA_025506515.1 Flaveria trinervia
ATGGAGTTTGGACCTCTGCAGCAGTTGTTGATGGTGAGACAAGGGTCTCAGGTTCTGCCACTGGGCCTTCAGCCAAGGTTTCCCCTATGAAACTAATCTTAGGGTCCACCTCAACATCCAGTTGACCGATGACATTGCCTGATTGCCTAAGTCTCCTTCTTAGAGAGAACTCTGCAAGGATCCTGTCTTGGATTCTTTGAGCCAGCCTGTCAGCTTGTCTAGATTTGCTTGGATTGACAAGTGGCATGTTGACTAAATCCAGTCCTTCATAGAAGCTCAGGCTTTGGAACTGAAAGACTTCTTGTTGGCCTTGAACTCTGTGAAGTATAAGGGCTCTTCTGTCATCATCATACCTCCATCTGATGATGTAGTTGCCAGTTCCTTGTGGTGGAGATGAGACAGCCCTTGGTATACCTTCCTCAAAGAGACTCCTGATGATTGAGTCTATAGAGTCCACATTAATGTGAACTTGAGGAAGTTGCTGAGAATGCACAACAGCAAGTGAGGATGGTGAGTCCTCTATGTCCATTCTCTTTGAAGAACTCCCAGGTTTGTGGTTGTAATAACTTTCTCCCCCTTTTTGGTAGCATCACCCACTTGCATAGGTGAGCTGGAGGATAAATCAATCACTTCCACAGGTTCTTGTGTTCCTGGTTGAGCTCTCCTTAAAGGTCTCTCAGCTAGTTTTTCCTTCAGATATGAAATCTGAAGTTGCTGATCATTGACCCTGTTTTGTAAGGTAGTCACCTGAGATTCCAAGTGACTAACCTTAGAGACTAAATAGGTGCATGTTTTGACAATTTCTGCACCTTTAGTCTCAAGTTCCCCTCATCTTCATCAGAAGAATCACTGGGGGATGAGATGATTGGACCAAAGTCCTCTCGCTCACCACCAGCTTGAGTTTCTTGGCTGCTGGTTTTCCTCTGCTCACTGGCAGCCTCAGTTGAGATGCCAGAGGGCAGAGTTGCCATGGTTGAGGTCTGAATGATGTAATCACTTTCAAAAGTGAGAGCCTCTTCCATATGGACATCCGGAACAGTTCAGAAGTGTCCACCTCAGTAATAGGTGACTGATGTGGGATAGACTGAGGAGAGTCAGAGGTACTCGTCTCTCTTTGAGTAGGGATGAGGAGGAGACTCATGGTACACACCGAATCCTAAGTCTTCATCAGTATAGAAGGATAGGTTGGGAATTGGTTGGTTGAGATCCAAAGGCTGGGGATGGTAGCTGTCCCCTGAAGGTTGTTCACTTGAGTGTTGAGACTCAGAGTGAAGGCTTAAGGCTGTTGGGCTAGTGAGCTCATCAGTGTGAGCATGAGGAACCTCATCACTGATTCTTGAAACAATGGGAGTGGTCTGCTCCTCAGGAGAAGTGGGAGCTCCAGTATCCACTTCTTCCTGTATTGGTGAGTATATGGGGGCCTCCACAGACTGAATAGTCTGAGCAGGGGTTCGTTTGGATTTTCTTTGGTAGGTGATGGATATTTGAGGTTGTGTAGAGGGTTGGAGAGCAGTAGGTGTGGGTTCAACACTAGCTTGGACTGCTAGGTTGTCACCTTGAGCAATGAGCTCTAACATTTTTGGGACTAGGGCTGTTTCTACCCCTGAGAAGCCTACAGTTGGCTTCTTCATAATTTTAAAGATGCCGGGCTTCATCTGTCCCAATTTAAGAATATTACTTGTTTCCCTCAACTGTGAGCCCAGTTCACAGTTGAGAATGTGTTGAACATATCTAGGAAACATGTAGTATTCTAAGGAGTCTAAGTTTGCAAGTAAATTAGTATAAACAAATTGTGAATACCTGAACTTGACCCCCTGAATCATTCCATGAACTATAAAGGAGAGATCCTCAGGAATCTGGTCCCATCCACCATGCTTGTTTGATAAGCTGTGGATAACCACATGGAGCAGGTATTTCCACTGGGATGAGACCTTCCCTTTCCTGAAGGTCTTTACAGAGAAATCTCCTTCATAGCCCATCTGCTCGAAGGAATGATTAACCGCTTCCTTTGGGAAGAACACTTCACCTTCTTCATCATCCAGCTGAAGATGTCGGTTGATGATGGCCGGAGTGATGAAGATTGTTCTCCCCTGCACTGTGGCAGACAGTGCCTTCTCCCCATCCATAATGACCTCTTGGCAGGTCTTCCAGAATTCAAGCAAGTGATCCTCATATAGAGGAGGATCAATGGTTAGGGAGGTGAAGTAGTGAGACAAAGACAAGAAACGGCAAACCTCTGAGAAATGAGGATCTTTGTCAGAGCATAACAGAGCAACCTGATTGTGTTGTCTGTGTAGCTGCATGGCAAAGTTAGGATCATTTCTGTGAGCAAGGTCAGCCATTGTGAGGTAGCTCAGAGACGAAGAGAAAAAATGGGAAGAAATTTCAGAGAGAAAGCTTTGGGTTTTAGGTTTGAAGAAAAGCAGATGATAGAAGAGGGGGAAACCGTTGGGTTTATTGAGAGAGAAGGATTTCAGATAAAGTTTAATGAAAGAGGATAAACTTTGAAATCCGTATGTCGGTCCCACCTCTGAAAAAGTAGTTTACCTTTTTGCTCAAAAAGTAGTTTTCTTGGAATTCGAAAAGCTTCCGAAGGTAATTTGTCTTCGGAAGTTTTGATTGAAAAAGCTTCCGAAGCTAAAATGGCTTCGGAAGAATTTTCCTGAGAGTCTTGAAGATTTATGCTTCGGAAGAGAATAAACTCTTGGATGCTTTGTATAAGAATGAACAAAGCTTCCGAAGGTTAATTTTGCTTCGGAAGGAAAAAGTCCTTAAAAATGAATAAGTGTCTAAGTTAAGAATTTTAAGCTTCGGAAGATAAATTTTGACTTCTTCCGAAGGTAAAATCTCTTAGACAGTCATTTATTTTGAAGACATATTTTCTTCCGAAGGTAAAACGTTATCTTCCGAAGTATCAGAAAATTTTCAAGAATCTAAGGAAAGTCTTCAAAAAGAGTTTTACATTCAAAGAAAACATGAGCTTATGAAAGTGATGAACTAGACAACTTAGGACACACATATTTTTAAGAAGAAATAATTAGAATTAGTTTTAAGAAAAAGTCTACTCAAAGTTAATCATCCCAATAGCTGATATCAGATACTTAAATCTCTGTTCATCAAAAGCTTTTGTGAACAGATCAGCATATTGTTCATCTGTGTGAACTTTGACTAGTTTAATTAATCCCTTTTCATAGTTATCTCTTATTAAATGATACCTGATGTTGATGTGTTTGGTCCTTGAGTGCTGCACACAGGGTTCTCAGTGATAGAGATAGCACTATTGTTGTCTATGTGGATAGGAGTCTCTTTGAAGTTAAATCCATAGTCTAGCATCTGATTTTGAATCCAAAGCACTTGAGCACAGCAGCTTGCAGCAGCAATGTATTCAGCCTCAGCAGTTGATGCAGACACACAGGATTGTTTCTTGCATTGCCATGAGACAACCCTTCCACCAAGGAATTGACATCCCCCAGATGTAGACTTTGCAGTCATGTTGCAACCACCATAATCACTGTCTGTATAGGCATACAGATTGAAATTAGGATTCTTTGGATACCATAGACCAAGTGTTGAAGCACCTTTGAGGTATCTTAAAATCCTTTTCACAGTGATTAAGTGAGACATCTTAGGGTTTGCTTGATATCTTGCACAAATACATGTAGCAAACATGATATCAGGCCTGCTAGCTGTAAGATACATAAGAGACCCAATCATAGCCCTGTATAAGTGCTCATCTACACACTCCCCCTCAAGATCTGGACCAAGGGAGTGGTTTCTGGCTATGGGTGTCTTAGCAATCTTACAATCAGTCATGTTGAATCTCTTGAGTATATCTTGAACATACTTTGACTGACTTATGAAGATGCCATCTTCAACCTGCTTCACTTGAATTCCCAGAAAGAAGTTGAGTTCTCCCATTGAACTCATTTCAAATCTGTCTTTCATCAGCTTTTCAAAGTCTTTGCAGAGCTTTGAATTGGTTGAACCAAAGATGATGTCATCCACATATACTTGAACTAGCAGAATGTCTTTTCCTTGTCCTTTGATGAAGAGAGTTCCATCTATAGTACCTCTCCTGTATCCATGTTTACAGAGATACTCAGACAGTGTCTCATACCACTTCCTGGGTGCCTGATGCAGCCCATAAAGAGCTTTGTCAAGCTTGCAGACATAATCAGGATGATCAGGATCTACAAAACCAGGTGGTTGTTTGACATAAACCTCCTCATCAATCACTCCATATAAGAAAGCACACTTTACATCAAGTTGATAGACTTTGAAATTCTTGGATGCAGCAAATGCCAGGAATATCCTACAGCTTCTAGTCTTGCTACAGGAGCAAAGACATCAGTGTAATCAATCCCTTCTTCTTGTGTGTATCCTTGAACAACTAGTCTTGCCTTGTTCTTGATGATGATTCCTCTATCATCCTTCTTATTCCTAAAAACCCATTTGGTTCCAATGGTAGTCTTCCCATGAGGAAGAGGACAAAGGTTCCAAACTTTCTGCCTTTTGAATTGAAGCAGCTCTTGTTGCATAGCTTCAACCCAACTTCCATCCTTTAGAGCCTCCTCAACTTTCTTTGGCTCTAACTGGGATAGAAAACAAGAGTGAAGACAAACATTTGCTTCATGGGTTTGCCCTCTTGTCTTTACCCCGGAGATAACATCTCCAATGATGTTTGTGGTAGGATGAGACTTGTGGATCCTTAGCTGAGGGATCACAGCAAGTTGCTGAGATAGATCCAAATTTGAGAAATTTAGATCTGGTCTTGAAGATTGATCCTCCACATTATCACACTTATCAAGATTAACTTGATCCAATGAGTGTGTGACATCATTGATGGTCATCTATGGTATGGTTATTAGCATCAAGAAATTCTTGATCACTATCACCATCACCATTGTTGTCTTCTGCAATTGAGGTGTCTTTATCTGGTTGAGAAGCCTCTGAGCTGGAATTTGAAGGCATGCCAGATGTATCAGCTGGATTTGTCATTGTTGTGCTGATAGAAACCTCATTTGCTGAAGTAGTTTCAACTGGAGCTGAAGGTGTGTGAGTTGAAGGTCTTCCTAGCTCAAATCTTGGATCAGGATCACCTGTATTTAAATTTTCTGCAGATCCTGAAACATGCTCACAAGATTTATTAAAACAGTTGGTAACTAAATCAAGATCAAATAGCCAATCCGGACCAGAACCAGCCACACTGGGTGTGTGCTCATTGAAAGTCACATTGGCTGACTCCTCAATAATTCTAGTTCTGAGATTGTATACTCTATAAGCTTTAGCTTGGGAAGAGTATCCAATGAAGTGTCCATCGTCTGATTTCTCAGCAAACTTGGCAACTTGATCTTTGGTATTCAAGATGGTGCAGGGACATCCAAATGACCTGAGAAAACCAATGAAAGGTTTCCTCTTGTGCCAAAGTTCATAAGGAGTCTTACCATGTGTCTTAACTACTAAAACTCTGTTTTGCACATAGCAAGCAGTATTAACTGCCTCTGCCCAGAAGGTGATAGGCAGTTTAGAGTCAGACAACATAGTTCTTGCAGCTTCAATAAGTGTCCTGTTTCTCCTCTCAGCAACTCCGTTTTGCTGAGGAGTCCTGGGAGCACTGTATTGTCTTGTAATACCTTTTTCATCACAAAATGTATCAAGGATTTGGTTCTTGAATTCAGTTCCTTGATCACATCTTATGGTTTTGACCTTGTGATCACATTGATTCTCAATCTTTAAGATGAAATTCTTTAGAATCTCAGGAGTCTCATCTTTAGTTCTAAGGAAGAAGACCCAAGTGAATCTTGTAAAATCATCTGTGATCACTAGACAGTATAAGGTCCTTCCTAAACTCATTACACTGGTGGGGCCAAAGAGATCCATATGTAACAAGTGTAGGGGTGTAGTGATGGAGTTCATTTCCTTAGGCTTATGGGATGCCTTATGTTGCTTCCCTTTCAGGCATGCAACACAATGATCATCACTTGTAAACTCTTTCTTTGGCATTCCAGTTACCAGATCATGCTTAATCAATTTATTCATGTTTTTAAAGTTTACATGGCACATTCTTTTATGCCATAGGAAAGACTCATCACTATTGGCTTTAGATAGAAAGCATGAAACTTCTCCAGAGGGAGATGTTTCTTGCAAATCCATCTTGTACATGTTCCCTTTCCTAGGGGCTCTGAGCAGGATGTGCTCATGAGGAATGACCACACCAGGCTTGAGAACAATGCACTCATGCTCAGTAAAGAGCATGTTATGTCTTTGATCACAAAATTGGGATACACTCAGAAGATTGTACCCAAGCTCCTTAACAAAGTTTACCTTTTCAATGCTGAGCTTACCATTTGTGACCTTGCCCCTTCCAGAAATGTAACCACCTTCATCTCCTCCAAAAGCAACTGGTCCTCCATCAATTCTCTCAAAATTATGGAGTAGAGACCTATTGCCTGTCATGTGCCTGGAACAGCCACTGTCAATTATCCAGACGTTTCCGTTTGTCTTGAGCTGTTCCTGCACAAAGAAAATGATTAGTTACATTTGGAAACCCAAGCCGTACTTGTCTTGGGCTCAGTAAGTGTAATAGAAGGTAATGCAACAGTAATAGATCCTATGGTTGTACTGTGAGGATCTTCAGCTATTGTTGATGGAGAAATTTCAGTCATTTGGTCTTTTTTAGACTTCCACACCACCTTTGGACTCTTGGACTTGACCTTCAAAACCTTTGAAGCTTTTGGAACTTCACAGGTTTGATGACTGAACCTTCGGAAGATTCTGCAGTCACTGCAGCAGACTTCAGTGCTTCGGAAGAACTCCTTTCTTCGAGACCAATTTTACTTCCGAAGGTAATTTTCCATTTACCTTCTTCTTTGATTTGGAGCTTCCGAAGGAAACAGACTTTCCTTCCGAAGCTTGAGACTTCTTGAGATTCTTTGAAGTCTTTGTATTGGTCATGTGGATGGTACTTCTAGGATTGTATGGGCAATCCTTAGCAATGTGAGAAGTATTTTCACACATGACACATAACATTTTCTTCTTCAAAGAGTCTCCTTTGAGAGCAAGACTGGCTTTGGTCACATCCCTTCTCCACCTTCATCTTGGTAGATGCTGAGACAGTTCTTTTGGGCTGTGAACTGTTCTTGGAGTTTGATGGTCCAGGCTGTGCAGCAGTGGTACACAGCAGCTCAGTCTTCTTCTTTGCTCTGAGATGATTTGAACATGAACCAGGACTCTTAGATGGGAGTCTTGGTTGATGTCTTCAGTCCTTACTACTTTGAAACCTGCAGAGATAAAAACTTGTTTCTGCTTAGCATCAAAAGTAGCCTTGATTTCTTGAGCCTTCTTTGCTTTCCTTTTGCTCTTCCTGATCAAGTTCTTTCTTGGACTTGGTCATCACAGATGATTTCTTCTCCTCAGAAGGATAGTGGCCCTTGGAAGAATCCTCTTCTTCACTCTTCTCAGAGGAATTCTTCACTATCACTTCTTCATCATCCTCACTTATAGGATCTATGAGAGGAAGCTCATCTTCACAAGTTCCACACCTAGGATATCTTACAGACAAGATTGTGTGTGGAGGAGCTATCTCATTTGATCCTAGTCCCTGTCTATTTTGATAGCACACTTTGTTATGGGGATGAGGATATCATGTTTTTGAAGGTCTCTTCTTCAAGAACACTTTTCTCTGCCTTGGCTTTGCTGATCACAAGCTCAGCCTGGCACTCAGTCAATTTAGTTATGAGATCTTGGATCTGAGTTCTAAAATCTGTATGTTCATGTTTTAGTACTGAAATGGTTTTCTCCAAATCTTCTATTTTAACTTGTAATCATTTTCAGACTTTCTAAAATCAGATTTTAATATGTTTAATGACTCAAGATCGGATCTCATCTCTAAGTTGTAGGACCTGTATCTATTCACTTTAGCAATGCATTCAGGAGTACAGAGATGTTCCAATACCTTGGCTTCATCATGGTCAGCCATCAGTGCTTGGTTTGGAGAAGCATCTTCCACCTGAAAACTCCAGTCAAAGCCTCCTTCTTCAACAGCAACAGCAGCATGTTGCTTAGGCTTCTCAGACTGAGGAGCTTTGTCAGTGTAGTTTGGTCTGGGTGGTGTTTGGCCCCCATTTGCTTTAGGTGCCTTACACTCCCTAGCAAAGTGACCCATAAGGTTACAGTTGTAACACTTAACTTTGCTTTTATCCAGCCCAAACTTTCCACTGGTAGCATTGCTTGGAAATCTTCTTCCTGTTCTCTTGTAGAACTTCTTGGCTCTGTGAGTGAGGAGAGCCATCTGCTGAACTATCTCCATGTATTCCAGGTCATCTGGATGAATACAGTCCAGGTCTTCAAGAGTGAAGAGATAATTCCCACAGCTTTCATCAGTAGACACAAAGGCTTGAGAAGAACTTGTCTCTTGGAATGGACTTCCTTGAGTAAAGTTTCCCTTGGTGTCTCCGGGAAGGTGATGAAAGGACCCTTTTGTGAGTTGTCAGGGTAGCATATGAGATGATGTGTTGGGGTTCTATGCTGTCCCTTTCAACCACATGAAGGGCTGAACCCATTTGATTGTTGGAGTTGCCAGATGAACCTTGTATGTTCATCTCCATCTGGTATCCACTGAGAATCCCATATAACTCTGTCAGAGTAAGAGTTTTAAGGTTCTCAGTCCTCTTGATCACCACACAATAGTGTGTCCATTGCCTAGGAAGTGAGGACATGAACTTCCTTACAATGTCTCTGTTCTCAAGAGGAACTCCTCCATCCACTAGGGTATCCACAATCTCAACATACCTGAAGTATTGTTGGGTCATGGTTTCACCTGCTTTAAAGGTGAAATTTTCAAACTGCTGCTTCAGAAGATCTTTCTTGTTCTCCTTGGCTTCAGAGGAGCCTTCATACATCAGCTTCAGTGCATCCCACAGCTGTTTAGCTGTTTTGCACTTCTTAAAACCTCTGTATACAGAGTTTGGGAGAGCAGTCTGAAGAGCAGTCATGGCCTTCCTGTCAATCTCTACTCTTTTTCTATCTTCATCTGAGTAGTTGGCCATATCTTTAGGAATCATACCAGCACCAGTAGCAGAGGGGGTGCTGGGTATGAAAGGTCCATTTTCAACAGATTCCCACATTCTTGAGTCAAGAGACCTGATGAAGCCTTCCATCCTCATGCACCAGGTGTCAAAATCATCAAGAGTGATCAGTGGGGATTTGTTCATGGTTCCAGTCTCCATATCAGTCTTTGAGATGGAAGCCATTTGAAGAGTTTAGTTTTTGTGTGTGTGAGGGATCTTAAGATGGTTAGATCTTATATCAAGAGCCTGAAAGCTCTGATACCAATTGCAGGATCGTTTAAGGGTTTGAACACAATTACAACACAACAACACAATGAGGAGATTATCTAAACTCTAATCAAACAGTAAACTGGGTTAACCAAAAGTGATACAAAGAACACAAGTAAAGCAAGAGACAGAACAGGAGAGAGAATGGTTTTCAAGGATGCAGTATATTGCTTTCTCAAGTTCTTTTACAAGTGTTACAAAGTATGTTAAGATACAAGAAACTTGAAATACTTATACTACAACCTACAGCCGGCTATACTATGAAAGCCAGCTGGATACAATTGACTAGACACTAACAAAATCAATTGTAGAATCAAAAGGCATATCTGCCTTTTGACCTTGTGACTATGACATGCCATAGCTCACATCCTACATTACAAAAAGGATAAAGTACATAAAGTGGAAAGTTTCAGACTCAAGACCTCAATGTACAGTTACCAAAAGCATGGACCTTTTCACCAACTCTTGTAAGTTGGTGACTTATCAGAGACGCAGTGGAAAAGGTGCTTTATGGAACAGTACATCAGATAAAGCATGTGTACTAAAAGTCTTCGGAAGAAATCTGTCTTCATAGGGTGAAGCTTCGGAAGACTTTGTCTCTTGAAGCTTCGGAAGACTTCATGTTTGGCTTCGGAAGATATTGGTCTTGACTTCGGAAGATTTTACACTTAGAATGTTTTCTAATGTATTGTGTAAAACTTCCGAAGCATTCTTCACTTCAGTACTTAGTGCATGTTGCTGAGACACTTTGGATGTTTTGGGTTGCATCAGACTTAAGGAATCCTTACAAACTCCCCCTAGGCTGATGCTACCAAAACACTTAGAAGATATTTAGATGTTGGTAGTCTTCAGTACAATCAAGACCATTCCTTTCTTCATTTGGTGGTCAGGATCATCAAGACTCTCATAGTATCTTCTCATTTCAAAGAGATCATGCAGAGGTAAGTTGATTATGTCTTGCCAGGAGTAGACATTCTCAACACCTTGATCTCTGACAACATGCCATCTTTCTGGATTGGTAGAATAAGTCCAGGACAAGATAGGTGTCTCAGTTGCTAGAGGAGCCACTTGCATAGGAGTTGATTGGGTTGCCTCATCATGCACTTCCTCAGGTTGATCTGATTCAGCCTGGGGGTAGAGGTAGATGACTTTGGCTTCTTCTTTTTAGTCTTTGGTTTAGAAGCCATTTTCTTCTTCCTCTTTAATGTCTTTAACTGAGAAGACTGGTCTGCAGCACCATGTTGATCATCAGTGTCTTTCTCAGTTGGGTGTTCCTCCCTCACAAGTTTAGAGGAGAGGGAGTTTGACCCTGTCTTGGATCAGAAGATGAAGTTTGCTGAGGCTCAGCTGGAGGTTCTGGTTCAGGTGTCTCTGGTTGTTCAAACTTGACCTCCACTTCAGGTGGGACTTGACTTGGAAGAGAGTGCAAGTCAATCAATTCACCACTTTTAATCTTCTGCTTGATCACCCTTATATGCTCATCCATTGTAGATAGAGACATGGGACCAAGTCTCGTTTCGGAGAATCCATATGACTTCAAGAAGCTCATCATTCTTTGTCTGTCAGCAAACTTCTTTGCATTCTTTTGAATGATGGCTCTTGACTTTGCAGCTTCTTCCCTTAGCTTCCTTTTGGTTGTTTTTCTTTCTTTGACTAGCTCAAGCTCAAGTTGCTTTAAGTACTCGAACTCAATGAAGTCATAGGACAGGGGAAGAAGTGCATTTGCCTGATAGAAGCCTGTGGCACTCAGGTAGTTTATCATTTTGATTCTATCCTCTTTTTTATCTACCTGAGGTTCTTGTGGAGCCACATCTTCCTGTGCAGGACTTTCTTGAACTGGAGAGAGAGTGGGAGTATGCTTGTAAAGTCTTTTCTGTCTCTTCTCCTCTTTGAATTGGAGAAGTAACCTTGCATCCTCTTTCTTTATCTCTCTTGACACTTCCATGTCAGCCAGTTCATTCAACTCTTCTAAGGGGAGGGAGATGATTTCATCAACATCATAGTTCTGGTCTGTAAATAGGTAATCCTGACTGCCCTTAACTCATCATCTTTAGTATTTGGTCTGGGGGCAGCCCTGATTGCAGCTTGCATGAATTTAGATGACCCAGAAGAACTTTCTCCCCTTAGCCTCCTTTTCCTCTCTCTCTCTTCCTCCTCAATTTCCTCAGGAGTCATTATCCTTTTCCTTTGTCACCAACAGACCTTTGTGACTCAGGGTGGATTGAGGCTTGGCCTTCATTGCTTGGTGTAGCTTCCATGCTCTGGCCAGAGAGAGGCTGAGAACACTTCACCAG
Organism: Flaveria trinervia; assembly: GCA_025506515.1. NCBI lineage: Eukaryota > Viridiplantae > Streptophyta > Magnoliopsida > Asterales > Asteraceae > Flaveria > Flaveria trinervia. The sequence continues at coordinate 28,202,874 of CM046441.1, forward strand.
CAGGTGTCTCAGATGGAGTTTGGACCTCTGCAGCAGTTGTTGATGGTGAGACAAGGGTCTCAGGTTCTGCCACTGGGCCTTCAGCCAAGGTTTCCCCTATGAAACTAATCTTAGGGTCCACCTCAACATCCAGTTGACCGATGACATTGCCTGATTGCCTAAGTCTCCTTCTTAGAGAGAACTCTGCAAGGATCCTGTCTTGGATTCTTTGAGCCAGCCTGTCAGCTTGTCTAGATTTGCTTGGATTGACAAGTGGCATGTTGACTAAATCCAGTCTTCATAGAAGCTCAGGCTTTGGAACTGAAAGACTTCTTGTTGGCCTTGAACTCTGTGAAGTATGAGGGCTCTTCTGTCATCATCATACCTCCATCTGATGATGTAGTTGCCAGTTCCATGTGGTGGAGATGAGACAGCCCTTGGTATACCTTCTCAAAGAGACTCCTGATGATAGAGTCTATAGAGTCCACATTAATGTGAGTTTGAGGAAGTTGCTGAGAATGCACAACAGCAAGTGAGGATGGTGAGTCCTCTATGTCCATTCTCTTTGAAGAACTCCCAGGTTTGTGGTTGTGATAACTTTCTCCCCCTTTTTGGTAGCATCACCACTTGCATAGGTGAGCTGGAGGATAAATCAGTCACTTCCACAGGTTCTTGTGTTCCTGGTTGAGCTCTCCTTAAAGGTCTCTCAGCTAGTTTTTCCTTCAAATATGAAATCTGAAGTTGCTGATCATTGACCCTGTTTTGTAAGGTAGTCACCTGAGATTCCAAGTGCTGACCTTAGAGACTAAATAGGTGCATGTTTTGACAATTTCTGCACCTTTAGTCTCAAGTTCCCCTCATCTTCATCAGAAGAATCACTGGGGGATGAGATGATTGAACCAAAATCCTCTCGCTCACCACCAGCTTGAGTTTCTTGGCTGCTGGTTTTCCTCTGCTCACTGGCAGCCTCGTTGAGATGCCAGAGGGCAGAGTTGCCATGGTTGAGGTCTGAATGATGTAATCACTTTCAAAAGTGAGAGCCTCTTCCATATGGACATCCGGAACTAGTTCAGAAGTGTCCACCTCAGTAATAGGTGACTGATGTGGGATAGACTGAGGAGAGTCAGAGGTACTCGTTCTCTTTGAGTAGGGGATGAGAGAGACTCATGGTACACACCGAATCCTAAGTCTTCATCAGTATAGAAGGATAGGTTGGGAATTGGTTGGTTGAGATCCAAAGGCTGGGGATGGTAGCTGTCCCCTGAAGGTTGTTCACTTGAGTGTTGAGACTCAGAGTGAAGGCTTAAGGCTGTGGGCTAGTGAGCTCATCAGTGTGAGCATGAGGAACCTCATCACTGATTCTTGAAACAATGGGAGTGGTCTGCTCCTCAGGAGAAGTGGGAGCTCCAGTATCCCTTCTTCCTGTATTGGTGAGTATATGGGGGCCTCCACAGACTGAATAGTCTGAGCAGGGGTTCGTTTGGATTTTCTTTGGTAGGTGATGGATATTTGAGGTTGTGTAGAGGGTTGGAGAGCAGTAGGTGTGGGTTCAACACTAGCTTGGACTGCTAGGTTGTCACCTTGAGCAATGAGCTCTAACATTTTTGGGACTAGGGCTGTTTCTACCCCTGAGAAGCCTACAGTTGGCTTCTTCATAATTTTAAAGATGCCGGCTTCATCTGTCCCAATTTAAGAATATTACTTGTTTCCCTCAACTGTGAGCCCAGTTCACAGTTGAGAATGTGTTGAACATATCTAGGAAACATGTAGTATTCTAAGGAGTCTAAGTTTGCAAGTAAATTAGTATAAACAAATTGTGAATACCTGAACTTGACCCCCTGAATCATTCCATGAACTATAAAGGAGAGATCCTCAGGAATCTGGTCCCATCCACCATGCTTGTTTGATAAGCTGTGGATAACCACATGGAGAGGTATTTCCATGGGATGAGACCTTCCTTTCCTGAAGGTCTTTACAGAGAAATCTCCTTCATAGCCCATCTGCTCGAAGGAATGATTAACCGCTTCCTTTGGGAAGAACACTTCACCTTCTTCATCATCCAGCTGAAGATGTCGGTTGATGATGGCCGGAGTGATGAAGATTGTTCTCCCCTGCACTGTGGCAGACAGTGCCTTCTCCCCATCCATAATGACCTCTTGGCAGGTCTTCCAGAATTCAAGCAAGTGATCCTCATATAGAGGAGGATCAATGGTTAGGGAGGTGAAGTAGTGAGACAAAGACAAGAAACGGCAAACCTCTGAGAAATGAGGATCTTTGTCAGAGCATAACAGAGCAACCTGATTGTGTTGTCTGTGTAGCTGCATGGCAAAGTTAGGATCATTTCTGTGAGCAAGGTCAGCCATTGTGAGGTAGCTCAGAGACGAAGAGAAAAAAGGGAAAGAAATTTCAGAGAGAAAGCTTTGGTTTTAGGTTTGGAAGAAAAGCAGATGATAGAAGAGGGGAAACCGTTGGGTTTATTGAGAGAGAAGGATTTCAGATAAAGTTTAATGAAAGAGGATAAACTTTGAAATCGTATGTCGGTCCCACCTCTGAAAAAGTAGTTACCTTTTTGCTCAAAAAGTAGTTTTCTTGGAATTCGAAAAGCTTCCGAAGGTAATTTGTCTTCGGAAGTTTTGATTGAAAAAGCTTCGAAGCTAAAATGGCTTCGGAAGAATTTTCCTGAGAGTCTTGAAGATTTATGCTTCGGAAGAGAAATAAACTCTTGGATGCTTGTATAAGAATGAACAAAGCTTCCGAAGGTTAATTTTGCTTCGGAAGGAAAAAGTCCTTAAAAATGAATAAGTGTCTAAGTTAAGAATTTTAAGCTTCGGAAGATAAATTTTGACTTCTTCCGAAGGTAAAATCTCTTAGACAGTCATTTATTTTGAAGACATATTTTCTTCCGAAGGTAAAACGTTATCTTCCGAAGTATCAGAAAATTTTCAAGAATCTAAGGAAAGTTCAAAAAGAGTTTTACATTCAAAGAAAACATGAGCTTATGAAAGTGATGAACTAGACAACTTAGGACACACATATTTTTTAAGAAGAAATAATTAGAATTAGTTTTAAGAAAAAGTCTACTCAAAGTAATCATCCCAATAGCTGATATCAGATACTTAAATCTCTGTTCATCAAAAGCTTTTGTGAACAGATCAGCATATTGTTCATCTGTGTGAACTTTGACTAGTTTAATTAATCCCTTTTCATAGTTATCTTATTAAATGATACCTGATGTTGATGTGTTTGGTCCTTGAGTGCTGCACAGGGTTCTCAGTGATAGAGATAACACTATTGTTGTCTATGTGGATAGGAGTCTCTTTGAAGTTAAATCCATAGTCTAGCATCTGATTTTGAATCCAAAGCACTTGAGCACAGCAGCTTGCAGCAGCAATGTATTCAGCCTCAGCAGTTGATGCAGACACACAGGATTGTTTCTTGCATTGCCATGAGACAACCTTCCACCAAGGAATTGACATCCCCTAGATGTAGACTTTGCAGTCATGTTGCAACCACCATAATCACTGTCTGTATAGGCATACAGATTGAAATTAGGATTCTTTGGATACCATAGACCAAGTGTTGAAGCACCTTTGAGGTATCTTAAAATCCTTTTCACAGTGATTAAGTGAGACATCTTAGGGTTTGCTTGATATCTTGCACAAATACATGTAGCAAACATGATATCAGGCCTGCTAGCTGTAGATACATAAGAGACCCAATCATAGCCCTGTATAAGTGCTCATCTACACACTCCCCCTCAAGATCTGGACCAAGGGAGTGGTTTCTGGCTATGGGTGTCTTAGCAATCTTACAATCAGTCATGTTGAATCTCTTGAGTATATCTTGAACATACTTTGACTGACTTATGAAGATGCCATCTTCAACCTGCTTCACTTGAATTCCCAGAAAGAAGTTGAGTTCTCCCATTGAACTCATTTCAAATCTGTCTTTCATCAGCTTTTCAAAGTCTTTGCAGAGCTTTGAATTGGTTGAACCAAAGATGATGTCATCCACATATACTTGAACTAGCAGAATGTCTTTTCCTTGTCCTTTGATGAAGAGAGTTCCATCTATAGTACCTCTCCTGTATCCATGTTTACAGAGATACTCAGACAGTGTCTCATACCACTTCCTGGGTGCCTGATGCAGCCCATAAAGAGCTTTGTCAAGCTTGCAGACATAATCAGGATGATCAAGACTACAAAACCAGGTGGTTGTTTGACATAAACCTTCTCATCAATCACTCCATATAAGAAAGCACACTTTACATCAAGTTGATAGACTTTGAAATTCTTGGATGCAGCAAATGCCAGGAATATCCTTACAGCTTCTAGTCTTGCTACAGGAGCAAAGACATCAGTGTAATCAATCCCTTCTTCTTGTGTGTATCCTTGAACAACTAGTCTTGCCTTGTTCTTGATGATGATTCCCCTATCATCCTTCTTATTCCTAAAAACCCATTTGGTTCCAGTGGTAGTCTTCCCATGAGGAAGAGGACAAAGGTTCCAAACTTTCTGCCTTTTGAATTGAAGCAGCTCTTGTTGCATAGCTTCAACCCAACTTCCATCCTTTAGAGCCTCCTCAACTTTCTTGGCTCTAACTGGGATAGAAAACAAGAGTGAAGACAAACATTTGCTTCATGGGTTTGCCCTCTTGTCTTTACCCCGGAGATAACATCTCCAATGATGTTTGTGGTAGGATGAGACTTGTGGATCCTTAGCTGAGGGATCACAGCAAGTTGCTGAGATAGATCCAAATTTGAGAAATTTAGATCTGGTCTTGAAGATTGATCCTCCACATTATCACACTTATCAAGATTAACTTGATCCAATGAGTGTGTGACATCATGATGTTGTCATCTATGGTATGGTTATTTGCATCAAGAAATTCTTGATCACTATCACCATCACCATTGTTGTCTTCTATAATTGAGGTGTCTTTATCTGGTTGAGAAGCCTCTGAGCTGGAATTTGAAGGCCTGCCAGATGTATCAGCTGGATTTGTCATTGTTGTGCTGATAGAAACCTCATTTGCTGAAGTAGTGTCAACTGGAGCTGAAGGTGTGTGAGTTGAAGGTCTTCCTAGCTCAAATCTTGGATCAGGATCACCTGTATTTAAATTTTCTGCAGATCTTGAAACATGCTCACAAGATTTATTAAAACAGTTGGTAACTAAATCAAGATCAAATAGCCAATCCGGACCAGAACCAGCCACACTGGGTGTGTGCTCATTGAAAGTCACATTGGCTGACTCCTCAATAATTCTAGTTCTGAGATTGTATACTCTATAAGCTTTAGCTTGGGAAGAGTATCCAATGAAGTGTCCATCGTCTGATTTCTCAGCAAACTTGGCAACTTGATCTTTGGTATTCAAGATGGTGCAGGGACATCCAAATGACCTGAGAAAACCAATGAAAGGTTTCCTCTTGTGCCAAAGTTCATAAGGAGTCTTACCATGTGTCTTAACTACTAAAACTCTGTTTTGCACATAGCAAGCAGTATTAACTGCCTCTGCCTAGAAGGTGATAGGCAGTTTAGAGTCAGACAACATAGTTCTTGCAGCTTCAATAAGTGTCCTGTTTCTCCTCTCAGCAACTCCGTTTTGCTGAGGAGTCCTGGGAGCACTGTATTGTCTTGTAATACCTTTTCATCACAAAATGTATCAAGGATTTGGTTCTTGAATTCAGTTCCTTGATCACATCTTATGGTTTTGACCTTGTGATCACATTGATTCTCAATCTTTAAGATGAAATTCTTTAGAATCTCAGGAGTCTCATCTTTAGTTCTAAGGAAGAAGACCCAAGTGAATCTTGTAAAATCATCTGTGATCACTAGACAGTATAAGGTCCTTCCTAAACTCATTACACTGGTGGGGCCAAAGAGATCCATATGTAACAAGTGTAGGGGTGTAGTGATGGAGTTCATTTCCTTAGGCTTATGGGATGCCTTATGTTGCTTCCCTTTCAGGCATGCAACACAATGATCATCACTTGTAAACTCTTTCTTTGGCATTCCAGTTACCAGATCATGCTTAATCAATTTATTCATGTTTTTAAAGTTTACATGGCACATTCTTTTATGCCATAGGAAGACTCATCACTATTGGCTTTAGATAGAAAGCATGAAACTTCTCCAGAGGGAGATGTTTCTTGCAAATCCATCTTGTACATGTTCCCTTTCCTAGGGGCTCTGAGCAGGATGTGCTCATGAGGAATGACCACACCAGGCTTGAGAACAATGCACTCATGCTCAGTAAAGAGCATGTTATGTCTTTGATCACAAAATTGGGATACACTCAGAAGATTGTACCCAAGCTCCTTAACAAAGTTTACCTTTTCAATGCTGAGCTTACCATTTGTGACCTTGCCCCTTCCAGAAATGTAACCACCTTCATCTCCTCCAAAAGCAACTGGTCCTCCATCAATTCTCTCAAAATTATAGAGTAGAGACCTATTGCCTGTCATGTGCCTGGAACAGCCACTGTCATTATCCAGACGTTTCCGTTTGTCTTGAGCTGTTCCTGCACAAAGAAAATGATTAGTTACATTTGGAAACCCAAGCCGTACTTGTCTTGGGCTCAGTAAGTGTAATAGAAGGTAATGCAATAGTAATAGATCCTATGGTTGTACTGTGAGGATCTTCAGCTATTGTTGATGGAGAAATTTCAGTCATTTGGTCTTTTTTAGACTTCCACACCACCTTTGGACTCTTGGACTTGACCTTCAAAACCTTTGAAGCTTTTGGAACTTCACAGGTTTGATGACTGAACCTTCGGAAGATTCTGCAGTCACTGCAGCAGACTTCAGTGCTTCGGAAGAACTCCTTTCTTCCGAGACCAATTTTACTTCCGAAGGTAATTTTCCATTTACCTTCTTCTTTGATTTGGAGCTTCCGAAGGAAACAGACTTTCCTTCCGAAGCTTGAGACTTCTTGAGATTCTTTGAAGTTTGTATTGGTCATGTGGATGGTACTTCTAGGATTGTATGGGCAATCCTTAGCAATGTGAGAAGTATTTTCACACATGACACATAACATTTTCTTCTTCAAAAGAGTCTCCTTTGAGAGCAAGACTGGCTTTGGTCACATCCCTTCTCCACCTTCATCTTGGTAGATGCTGAGACAGTTCTTTTGGGCTGTGAACTGTTCTTGGAGTTTGATGGTCCAGGCTGTGCAGCAGTGGTACACAGCAGCTCAGTCTTCTTCTTTGCTCTGAGATGATTTGAACATGAACCAGGACTCTTAGATGGGAGTCTTGGTTGATGTCTTCAGTCCTTACTTTGAAACCTGCAGAGATAAAAACTTGTTTCTGCTTAGCATCAAAAGTAGCCTTGATTTCTTGAGCCTTCTTTGCTTTCCTTTTGCTCTTCCTGATCAAGTTCTTTCTTTTGGACTTGGTCATCACAGATGATTTCTTCTCCTCAGAAGGATAGTGGCCCTTGGAAGAATCCTCTTCTTCACTCTTCTCAGAGGAATTCTTCACTATCACTTCTTCATCATCCTCACTTATAGGATCTATGAAAGGAAGCTCATCTTCACAAGTTCCACACCTAGGATATTTACAGACAAGATTGTGTGTGGAGGAGCTATCTCATTTGATCCTAGTCCCTGTCTATTTTGATAGCACACTTTGTTATGGAGGAATGAGGATATCATGTTTGAAGGTCTCTTCTTCAAGAACACTTTTCTCTGCCTTGGCTTTGCTGATCACAAGCTCAGCCTGGCACTCAGTCAATTTAGTTATGAGATCTTGGATCTGAGTTCTAAAATCTGTATGTTCATGTTTTAGTACTGAAATGGTTTTCTCCAAATCTTCTATTTTAAATTGTAATCATTTTCAGACTTTCTAAAATCAGATTTTAATATGTTTAATGACTCAAGATCGGATCTCATCTCTAAGTTGTAGGACCTGTATCTATTCACTTTAGCAATGCATTCAGGAGTACAGAGATGTTAATACCTTGGCTTCATCATGGTCAGCCATCAGTGCTTGGTTTGGAGAAGCATCTTCCACCTGAAAACTCCAGTCAAAGCTCCTTCTTCAACAGCAACAGCAGCATGTTGCTTAGGCTTCTCAGACTGAGGAGCTTTGTCAGTGTAGTTTGGTCTGGGTGGTGTTTGGCCCCCATTTGCTTTAGGTGCCTTACACTCCCTAGCAAAGTGACCCATAAGGTTACAGTTGTAACACTTAACTTTGCTTTTATCCAGCCCAAACTTTCCACTGGTAGCATTGCTTGGAAATCTTCTTCTTGTTCTCTTGTAGAACTTCTTGGCTCTGTGAGTGAGGAGAGCCATCTGCTGAACTATCTCCATGTATTCCAGGTCATCTGGATGAATACAGTCCAGGTCTTCAAGAGTGAAGAGATAATTCCCACAGCTTTCATCAGTAGACACAAAGGCTTGAGAAGAACTTGTCTCTTGGAATGGACTTCCTTGAGTAAAGTTTCCCTTGGTGTCTCCGGGAAGGTGATGAAAGGACCCTTGTGAGTTTTCAGGGTAGCATATGAGATGATGTTGGGGTTCTATGCTGTCCCTTTCAACCACATGAAGGGCTGAACCCATTTGATTGTTGGAGTTGCCAGATGAACCTTGTATGTTCATCTCCATCTGGTATCCACTGAGAATCCCATATACTCTGTCAGAGTAAGAGTTTTAAGGTTCTCAGTCCTCTTGATCACCACACAATAGTGTGTCCATTGCCTAGGAAGTGAGGACATGAACTTCCTTACAATGTCTCTGTTCTCAAGAGGAACTCCTCCATCCACTAGGGTATCCACAATCTCAACATACCTGAAGTATTGTTGGGTCATGGTTTCACCTGCTTTAAAGGTGAAATTTTCAAACTGCTGCTTCAGAAGATCTTTCTTGTTCTCCTTGGCTTCAGAGGAGCCTTCATACATCAGCTTCAGTGCATCCCACAGCTGTTTAGCTGTTTTGCACTTCTTAAAACCTCTGTATACAGAGTTTGGGAGAGCAGTCTGAAGAGCAGTCATGGCCTTCCTGTCAATCTCTACTCTTTTTCTATCTTCATCTGAGTAGTTGGCCAATATCTTAGGAATCATACCAGCACCAGTAGCAGAGGGGGTGCTGGGTATGAAAGGTCCATTTTCAACAGATTCCCACATTCTTGAGTCAAGAGACCTGATGAAGCCTTCCATCCTCATGCACCAGGTGTCAAAATCATCAAGAGTGATCAGTGGGGTTCATGGTTCCAGTCTCCATATCAGTCTTTGAGATGGAAGCCATTTGAAGAGTTTAGTTTTTGTGTGTGTGAGGGATCTTAAGATGGTTAGATCTTATATCAAGAGCCTGAAAGCTCTGATACCAATTGCAGGATCGTTTAAGGGTTTGAACACAATTACAACACAACACACAATGAGGAGATTATCTAAACTCTAATCAAACAGTAAACTGGGTTAACCAAAAGTGATACAAAGAACACAAGTAAAGCAAGAGACAGAACAGGAGAATATGGTTTTCAAGGATGCAGTATATTGCTTTCTCAAGTTCTTTTACAAGTGTTACAAAGTATGTTAAAGATACAAGAAACTTGAAATACTTATACTACAACCTACAGCCGGCTATACTATGAAAGCCAGCTGGATACAATTGACTAGACACTAACAAAATCAATTGTAGAATCAAAAGGCATATCTGCCTTTTGACCTTGTGACTATGACATGCCATAACTCACATCCTTATACATTACAAAAAGGATAAAGTACATAAAGTGGAAAGTTTCAGACTCAAGACCTCAATGTACAGTTACCAAAAGCATGGACCTTTTCACCAACTCTTGTAAGTTGGTGACTTATCAGAGAGCAGCGGAAAAGGTGCTTTATGGAACAGTACATCAGATAAAGCATGTGTACTAAAAGTCTTCGGAAGAAATCTGTCTTCATAGGGTGAAGCTTCGGAAGACTTTGTCTCTTGAAGCTTCGGAAGACTTCATGTTTGGCTTCAGAAGATATTGGTCTTGACTTCGGAAGATTTTACACTTAGAATGTTTTCTAATGTATTGTGTAAAACTCCGAAGCATCTTGACTTCAGTACTTAGTGCATGTTGCTAAGACACTTTGGATGTTTTGGTTGCATCAGACTTAAGGAATCCTTACAGGTAGACTGAAACTGTGTTGCCATGTTGTAGACATCTTTAAACCTGATCTCTAATGACATGCCATCTTTCGTAGTAGAGTAAGTCTAGACAAGAAGGTTCTTCCTGGATGCCAGAGGAGCTGGTGGATTGGAGTTGGTGGAGCTCCTCTTGTTGACATTCTCAAGATGTCCTACTCATCTGAGATTGGAGATGTATGCCTTTGTTCTTTGATACATATGTAACATTAGTTTATATGCTTAATAAATAGTTGTATGGGTAATAGTGTATGAAACGATTTGTAAGGATATATATTTGTGCTTTGATATTAAGGTATCTTTAATTAATTATATGAACTTATTTATATAGGTTGAAGTTGTTGTATGATTATCATGCTAATGGATCATACTTATAGACTATACGCATGAAGACATAAGATAATGAACCAGGGCACGACTAAACCAGGAGACTGATCAGTTACGATGAGAGATGAGAATGACTCAGTCGGACGACTGAACCTTCGTCGGGCATATGAATCAGTCAATGGGTCAGTCGCACGACTGAACCATGCTAATGTTCAGTCGCACGAATGAAGACTGCAAACCTATAAATACACTTAATCGTGGAAAAACAAGACTTTTGACACATATATCATATACCCCAATCCTAGCCATCCAGAGCGTCGATATCGCATATTCCAACTTCATAGTTGCATCTGATCGTGTTCTACTCAATCTTAACGTTTCTTTAATTGTTAGATCGATCGGGTTGCGTTCTCACTGATTGGATCGCTAATCAAATAGGATCCCACACTATTGATTTGTATAACGCAGAATCTGTTAGTATTCCGTACGTACACAGTACTGACAAGTGGTTATCCGAGCTTTGGCTCTTGATTATGTGTTTGATTCAATTAGAATTGTGTCAAATTCAGACTTTCAATCAAAAAGGTCATCTTTTGAGTCCACAGGAGGTTTTTGATGTTCTTAGGCATAAAAGTTCAAGTTTTTATCACATGGAAGATTAGGGTTTCTAGGAAAATCGTGTTTTGTGTCAAAGTGTCAAAATTCGAATTTTTTCAAAAACAACAGCCTTCAATCGCACGAATAGCTCATTCATACGATTGAGTCATCCGTATTGTCCATCCGCATTGTTCATTCATATGATTGAACACATTCGCATAGTCCATCCATATTTGTTCATTTGCACGATTGAGCTCATCCGCACGATTGAGCTCATCCGCATTTGTTCATCCACACATTTGAACTCATCCGCATTTGTTCATCCGCACATTTGAACTCATCCGCATTTGTTCATCTGCACGTTTGAACTCATCCGCATTTGTTCATCCAAAATTTTCCATTTGCCTTGTTCATACTCACGACTGAATCCAATCGCACGATTGAATTCATTCGCTCCCTTCATTCGCACGAGTAAACCATACTCATAGCACATGCGTACAACTGAACCTATCCTGTTCTTCTAGTACTAATTTTATAAAAATGGAAGATCAGTTTGCTGCATTTACTACTGAGAAGGACTCACGCATCCAGAACCTTCTAATTCTGGAAAATGAGATAGGAAATCACAATAAACCACCGAAGCTTATCACGGTAGATGACTATCGACAATGGAAACAACGGTTGAGATATATCTGAATGGAGAGGTGATCCCAACTTATGGACATCAATTGAGGCTGGCTACACAACACCAGTCAGTGCTAATGGTGTGAAATTAACATTGGGAGGAATGAATGACACTTAAAAGATACTCTTCAATGCTGAGAAGAAAGTCTACGCCTGTTGACTCAGTTAATACTGAAAGACATATTTCATCATTTTTCTGAAAACAAGCAAGCCAAAAAGTTGTGGGAAGCATTAGAGAAGAGATATGAGGGGAATGCAACGTTAAAGGCGCTAAAGGCTAAGGCTCTCAAGAAGGAGTTTGATAATTTCTCCTCAATAGGGAATGAGAGCTTAGATGATGTTACTGACAGGTTCTGCCATCAAATGAGTGAGCTGCACACTCACGGTGTCAGTACGTCTATGGAAGATAAAGTCTTAAGCTTTGTAGATGGCTTGCTTGAGAAATAGGACTCATTTGAGTCTAACTTGAGATAGAACGACATACTTGTGACGTTAGACATAAATGACTTCATCCTGAAGTTAAAAGAAGAGGAACTAAGAAGGAAGTACAAGTTGAAAAAAGGATCCTATGTACAGAATCCTTCACTCTACAACTCAGTTCCAACTCCAGCTATCTCAGGAGCCCCACTACAAACAACTTTCGTGTCTAGTTTCGCAGCTCCTACCTAAACCACTACTTCAGGACTAGAAACTTCAAGGTCATCTAGAACCCAATATACAGTTCCTGAAGCTAACACTACAAAGTTGAAGACTAAGAATCTCAGTAACGTCATAGTGGAGGTAGCTAAGGGGCACATGGATCTTCTAGCAGTAGTGGTTCAATCATATGATGGATTAGTTGCTGGGAAGATTGGAAATTTTCATCTTGCGGATGAAGATTATGAGCAGGTGGATGAGAACGAGCTGGAAAGAATGGACATCATGTGGGCCCTCGCAAGTGCAGTTAGACGAGCTAAAAAGTTTGTCAAGAAGACTAGACAGAATCTGGTACCCATAAAGGACACAACGTTTGGCTTTGACAAAACCAAAGTCACATGCTTTAATTGTGGTGAAAAAGGGCACTTTAAATATGAATGTGTAAAGCCCTAGAAGACTAGAAATGGAAACCCATTTCCCATATTCAACCGTCAAGACAAGGACGCGATTAGTACTGTTTCTTCAAGCAAAGAATCAAAAGCTCTAACTGCTCAAGATGATGAAGGACAAGACTAGTCCTTCCAATTTGTTTCTCCTGGAGAATCGAATATTGCATTTGTCGAACCAATAGATGATGGGTCTGCTAGTGAAGGTGAGATTACAGCTGGGCACTCGATGTCAGATACAGAAGAAGCTGTAAGTGTAGTAACTCATCTTATTGAAGAAGAACTTAGAGCAACGACTTCGGAATCTTATGCTACCGAAGGATCTAATTTTGCTTTGATGCTTGACTCAACTGATTCATCACACGTAAGTTCTCTAGACCAGTCATTTGAAAAACATGCTTGTCTTGAATGTGATAAATTTAGAGAAAGCATTGATTTGAAATTTGCTAGGTTATTAGAACACAATGACAACTTAGTAAATGTCTTACAACTCTACACTGAGGCTAATCGTATTTTAAAACAAAATGAGTGCAGTTTCAAAGAAAATATAGAACTTTTGAGTAAACAACTAAGGAAAACCGAAGTTGTTGCTTTAAATCAACTAATGATATTAAGTTTTATCTAAATTCATTAGAAGAAACCAAAAAGGAAAAAGTAGTTTCGGAAGTTGAGGTTAATTCTTTAAAACAAAAACTGCATAGTTAGGCAAGTTCTTCTCACATAGTTCAAAACTTAGGGAAAGAATGGAACAATTGGGAAGGTTTGGGTTACAAGGTAGTTCCACCATCACATGAGATCCTGTTGAATGCTAAATGTAGACCTATAAATAACAACCTAGTTAAGGATCATGTGGTGTCCACTCCTCTGGTTAATGATCCCGATCTGACAATTAAACCTATGACAGATAGCACTAAACAGAAGGAGTCTACCTTGAAATCAGTAGGAAAGATGCCTATTGAAAATTTGGAAGATAAATTTGAAAAGGTTAATGTAAGGTCAAGTTCACATATGTCTACCTCTGAACCCAAATTGACTAAAATCATGTGCTTCACGTAAGAGTCCAAATAAATCAAAGGTTAAAGATGTTCAAAATGTTAAAACAATTAATTTTGTTAAGAAAGTTGAAACATCTAAAAGAGAAATGATAAACCCCAACTAGAAAAAGGTCATACCTTTACATAACTCATCCCCACATAAACGGTTTCCTCAATCTGTAGAAGTGAGATCTTGCTACAGTTGTGGAAAACAAGGGCATATCTCCTCTAATTGTCCTCATTATCAGACTCCCATAAAGAAAATTGAACTTTATGATAAAAAATCAAGTTTTTCTAAAATGAGAGCTAATACTCCTAAGAGTGTTAGTGCAACTAAAGTTCAAACTGTAAGCTAGTCATCTGTTTATCATAAATAGGCCTTACACAAAACTTGCTTATGGAAGAGAAAGAATGTACAGTGTCTGATAGTGGAGAGAATAATAAGATTGATATGCCCTCAGCTTCAAATGGACAATGGGTTGAGTTTATGATGTGTGATTCCTCTGGGTCACCCAAGCCAGTTAAGGCTTGGGTCCCAAATCTGAACTAATAAGTTTCCTTAAATGTGCAGGGTGTTCGATACAGAATTGTCACAAACACATGGATTATTGATAGTGAGGCATTTAGGCACATGACTAGGAACTCATCTCTCCTTTTCAACATTAGACAAATTAAAGTGGGACATGTTTCCTTTGCTGGGAACAAAGGAGGATATATCATCGGTCAAGGTGAAGTGGGAAATGAGAAAGTCAAGTTTGACAAGGTCAACTACGTTCAACAACTACAGAACAACTTGCTTTCAGTTTCCCAGATTCGTGATAAAGGATTCAAAGTTGTATTTGACAACAAGAAGTGTTATGTGTTGAAGAAGGACTATGTAATTAAGGAGGATAAAATTCTGGTGTCAACTTCAAGATTTAACGATCTGTATGTCTTGGATCTATCAAAAGCCTCCACAACTGATCAAACAATTCAATGCTTTCTGTCAAAGGCAACTGAGAGAGACTCAATCTCCTGGCATAGGAGAATGGGACACATCAATCCATGGAAGATGAATCATCTGATACAAAATGATTTAGTGAATGGAGTACATGTCAATAACTTTCAACTTCTAGATTTTTGTGTGGAATGTAAGAAAGGGAAACAGACCAAGAAGTCTTAGAAGGCAAAGAAAGTTCATTCAACTGATCTGCCTCTTGAGCTTCTACATATGGATCTATTTGGCCCTGTAAGCACAAAGAGCATTGCTGGAGATTATACTGCTATGTAGTTATAGAAGACTACTCAAGATTCTCTTGGGTGATGTTTTTGAAATCCAAATCAATGACATATGAATCATTCAAACAGCTAGTAACCACATTGGAATCTCTTTACAAGCTGAAAGTAAGGCGTATTCGCTCAGACAATGGCATCGAGTTCAAGAATCAGTGGATGGAGGCATACTATAGAGAAAGAGGAATTGTTCATCAATTCACCTCTGCCTACACTCCACAGATGAATGGAGTTGCTGAGCGAAAGAATCAGAGCTTGATAGAGACAACAAGAATGATGCTAGCCGACTCGAAACTGCCTATCCAATTTTGGAACGAGGCAGTGACCAATGCATGCTACACCCTTAATCGGTCTTAGTGGTAAAACGTCATGGTAAAACATGTTATGAGTTTCCCTAGTGACGTAAACCTAACTTGGAGTATCTCGAACCATTTGGTGCACCATGTATGCTGCTGAAGAAAACTCAGCCTGGGAAGTTCAGTAAGAAGGCTGAAGAAGGGATCTTTCTCGGATACAATATACCAGACAATAGAGTTTACAACAACTTAATGGGTCAGGTAGAAGTGTAGTGCAATGTAGATGTTCAAAGATACACCACCCCCTGCTGGAAAAAGCCCTGTTTTCTTCTTTGACTATGATGGATTCTATAAATCCTTCAATCTACTGCCTTCTCACTCTGATGATGATCTGTCTGCTTGAATGATGTATAATGTTCTAAACACTCCACTACTAGACTCGAAAACATCGGTCCCACCAGGTGATTCTTCTAGTCCTTCAAGGGAAGAACTTGATGCAAGTGACTCCTCCTCTAATGAGGAAGCAATTGAGACCGCTACTGTGGACCAAGAGGAACAGGTTCCCAATAATGAAAGTACACAAGCATCAAATCCTGATGCTTCTGACACTTCGAAGCCTCATACTTCCACTGCCTTAGATACTGAACCTGGGGTTCATAATCTGGATACTGAGGTAGTTGTTTCCACTACTCCTGGATCATGGCTTAACGTTTATCATCTATTGGACAACGTCATTGGAGATGTGCGATGAGGAGTAGAGACAAGAAATTAGATATACTCGGTTGATTATGCCTCGGTAATGGAAAATGGATATCTTCATGATGGTGCATACCGATGTTTTGTGTCTCAATTTGAGCCAAAATATGTGAGTGAAGCCCTAAATGATGAGGCATGGGTCAGTGCGATGTAAGAAGAACCCCTACAGTTCAAGGAATTAGGACTATGGACTATTGTTGACAGGCCAAAAGGTGCTAAGGTGATTGGCACTAAATGGGTCTTGAAGTGCAAGATAGATGACCAAGGGGTCATAATCAGAAACAAGGCCCAACTTGTAGTTCAAGGATTTTGACAAGTCGAACGCATAGATTACAATGAAGTGTTTGCACTAGTGGCAAGGATGGAAGTAATATGTATATTTCTAGCTTATGCATCCTACATGAATATCAAAGTCTATTAACTAGATGTGAAGAGTGCATTCCTTCATGTTGAAATCCATGAGACGGTCTATGTCAGTCAACCCGAAGGATTTGAGGATCATGATCATTCGGACAGAGTTTACAAGGTGGACAAGGCTCTCTATGGGCTCCACCAAGCCCTTAGAGGCTGGTATGAGAAACTCTCAACTCATCTGGTGAAACATGGTTTTCGCAAAAGAGTGATTGATTGTACATTGTTCATCAAAGAAAAAGATGGTGACTTACTGCTGGTACAAATTTATGTTGATGACATAATCTTCGGTTCCAAAAACGAGGTCTATGTAAAGAATTTGAATCTGTAATGAAAGTAGAGTTTCAAATGAGTGCTATGGGGGAGATGAAGTTCTTTCTTGGATTACAGGTGGATCAGAACCCAAAGGGAATCTTCTTACATCAGACCAAGTATGTAGGTGATATCCTCAGTCGGTTTGACATGGAGAATGCTTCGGCAGCTAGAACTCCACTTGCCACGAACCATGACGTGGCACCTGACGAAAATGGTGATCTGCTTGATGCCACTATGTACAGAGGAATGATCGGATATCTCATGTACCTCACATCCTCACGTTCTGATATCATGTACGCGATGTGTTTATGCTCTAGATATCAGGCAAAGCCAAAAGTCAATCATCTTATCGGGGTTAAAAAGATTTTCCGTTATCTGAAGGGTACTCCAACACTCAGGTTGTGGTGTCCTCATGACGATGACTTTGAGCTTACAACGTATAGCGATTCAGATTATGGTGGTTGCAAAATGAACTACAAGTCAACATCAGCGGGATGTCACTTCTTTGGTAAACGGTTAGTCACCTAGAAATGTAAGAAGCAGACCTCCGTTGCTCTGTCAACATGTGAAGTTGAATATGTTGCTGCTGCAAGTTACTGCTAGCAAATCATTTTCATTCAACAGCAAATGCGCGACTACGGTTTGCAATTTTGTAACACCCCTATTTTTGTTGATAATTCTACTGCAATAGCTATAACTAAAAATCTAGTCCAACGTCCTAAAACTAAACACATCGGTATTAAGTACCATTTTATACGTGACTGTTTTGAAAAGCACTTAATCGATGTTGTTAAATAAATATGAATTTTCAATGCGCCGACCTCTACACTAAAGCATTTGATAAACCTAGGTTTTTATACCTTTTAGAGGTTAATAGCATGAAAAAGAAAAGTGATGTGATTCTTGAAGAAGAAAATGCATAGTCTGACAAGTATTTCATTTATTTTATTTTATTTTATTATATTTTTCTGTCAATTAAAATCCAAAAACAACAAATAGATTTTCAGTTTTAGTATTTTACTTAAAAAACGAGGGAGGAGGGCAGCTTAGCTAAAAGAAATGAAATCAAATCAGTGATTCTGATTCAATGCTTATGGAAAATAATAGTAAACAGGGAACTAATTGTTTGGGACTTCAAAAGAGTTTAAATGATTAAGATGCCAAATTCAAAGTATAAGTCTGAGAAGTCTAAGCAAAAGAAAGGAAAAATGATAGTAAAATAGTCAGCTACTGAGATAACATAGAGAAAGTAGACCTAGAGGTTGCTAGTTCATGATATGATGTGTCGGTAGCTTCAACATGATAGATGAGTAGACCTCATTGGTGGTTTAAAATTCAAACTAAGTTGTTCAACTTGCTGTGGGTTCCCATCTTATCCTTGGTTAACATAATCAACGCAATTTCAATAAGGGGTGACGAGCAAAATAAACGCCACAAATGTGTGCAGACGACCATAAAAATGAGTAAAGCACAGGAAAAATTCCTAAATGCAATCAAGCTAATAACTAACGTTGTTAGTGCATAATGTGCAAAAGAAAAATAAATGCTCTAACAAGAAGATAGGTTGTGTGCCTCTCTACTGTGTAGTGGCACTGACCTAAGGATAAACATAACCTAAATATTCTAGAATTCATTGTTGTTTGCGCCTCTCTACTATGCGATGGCACTGACCTGAGGCTTAGCATATCTTTGAAAGCTTTTAGAATAGTTTCTTCTTGTAATATACGTGTAGACCGCTCAAAATTCTCATGAGGAAGGTTGATTACCATATAAGCGTGGGATCCACAAATGCTCGTTGAAGTAATTAAACCGTAACTCACCACCAATGCGCGTCAAAAATCTTGTATGGATTTAAGAGGAAAAGTATACTGACAATCATCATGAGCTGTAGTTCTTGAAAGTCAAAATCATTGTGTGCATCTTATAGCTCTAGTATGATTTCTTAAAAGTGCTATTGACTCTCAGACAAAACAAGAATCTAGCATCAAAGAGTTTACTAAAAATGTCCCAAATGATTCTTGTTTACCTGTATGATTCCATATTGAATCGCTCCAGAAATAAATTTCACATGAAGCTGATCTGCTCAGGAAGTAAACTCGGTTAGATGTACTCTAATAGGTTTAATTCCATCTCGAATCAAAAATACAAAAATATGCCCTTTTTTGTTTTAACTTTCAAACTGTCTTCAAATTTTTGTTTTTTGGTAATTAGTTATGTAGATGTCAGACTCTACAACTAGACTTATTTTAAGAATCACTCACTCAAAAAGGGTCACGTCTGAGGTGACCAAAATGTTCAAGATTAAGATGAGTCATGTCTGAGGTGACCAATCGGGTTTTTGGAACTAAAAGGATCACATTTGAGGTGATCAAATGGTTTTTCAATTAAAAAGGTCACGTCTGAGATGATCATCGGTCATAACGTCTTATCAATAGTTATACGTGAATGTTTGAAAGTGTACGATTGACTCATAAGTATGTGCCAATCGCACGATTGAATCATAAGTATGAACCAATCGCATGATTAAACCATAAGTATGAGCCAATCAGACGATTGGACCATGAGTATGGGGCATCCATGCGATTGGACCATCGGGATAATTTAATCGTATGCATGGATCAAGGACTATGAGCAGTCGCACGACTGAACCGCAGTCGCACGACTGAAGGGTGAGTATGGGCTCAGTTGCATGACTGGAGCATGAGTATGGGTCCTGTCGTACGACTAAACATTAAGACAGTATAAAAAGTGGGGTGAGTCGGTCGTATTTCTCACCACCCTCAAATCATTCGAAGACTGCTCATGCATCAACACTCAGCCAAAATTTCATCTCACCTTGATTTCTTGCCAATTGTGTTGCTAACCGATATATTGTTCATCTATAGGTATTATGGGATTGAACTCGAGTGAAATGCACGGTGAATCAAACCCTAAATGATCTAATCGCCTAAAATCAAGAAATAGTAAAACTACTCAAATAGAGCACTTAAATGAACAAAATAGTATTTTAAAGGACATAGGTGCTATTTAGAGTGTTTGCGAGTCAAATGAGTCTAAACACGACGTCTAACATCAAGATTTGACCAAGATTCAGGGTCAGAGTGTCGCATAGAGCAGTATGTGAATGGACACTCTGAATATACTTCAGTCGCACGATTGAGCCAGGTGCAAGATTCATTCGCACGAATTAATCATTCAGTGACTCAGTCACATGACTAACTCAATCGCATGGCTTAACACATGACTAAGTTCAGCCGCAATCTCAATCGCATGACTGAACTCAGCCGCATGCTCAATCGCACGACTAAACTCAGTCGTATGGTTCAATCGTACGATTGAACCAGCTTGATCTAAAACAATTTAAGTGTCAAGTGTCTTCTTTAACACACATCTCTAACGTATATGTTTATTGTGTTATGGAGAGGAGGATTTGATGATGATGCCTACCCGACCAAGTTACATCCACTGACAGTTAGGGGCTGCTTTCTATGGATGAAGTACACTGGGGACATCAATGCAAGTGTGCTAAACAAAAGAAACCTTTGTCCCCACTTTACATACCTTGCCCATGTCATTCTGAAGTGCATAGCATCAAGGAGGGGAGGATTTGATGATTTATCTGACCAAATCCAGAATGCATACGTTGCACTGGTGCTGAACCATCATTTCAGATTCTCATGCATGATATTCTCTTACTTGATAGAGAACCTCGAGGCCAAGGGAAAGGAAGGTTTTTGCATGTACTCACGGTTCTTACAGCTTATTATTGATGAGAAGCTTCTGTCTTTACCAAAGGAGAAAGACGATGCAATGGTACGGAGGAAGTGGTGTCTAGCCCGAGAAGATTATGTGGCATCTTGCCCGAGAAGCTTACTTGATGAGAAGCTTCCGTCTCTACTCTGGGGATAATGAAGGTCTACCGGAGTAAGCAAGTTAAACCCCCGGTTAGGAGACTATTTGGGTACCTTGCCAAGAAGATTATGTGGCAGCCGCTAGGAGGAGTGGCGTCATAATGACAGTGACTCTGACATCCAGCCCATCATGGCACAAACTAAAGAAGACGATGATGACGATGCTGATTACCAAGGTCAAGGTGGTGATACTCCTGGTGAAACTAAAGGGGCTGCCTTTCACCAAAACATCTTGGTTGACCAGGATGAGGAGTCAGATGAAGAGCCTCTAGTAGGACTGTTGGGAGTAGGGTCGTGGCTGTAGGGAAAGGCATAGAGGCAGTTGGGGGACGCCAGGCTGAGTCTAGGGGTGCTGCTGATGATGGTTCTGATCCGTCATACATCCCTAACCAGCCCAACAGCCAAGGGGGAGAGCCTATGGAAACAGGCTCCAGAAAGAAGACGATGGCTCAACCATATGGGATGCAGAGCAAAAGGCCAAGGTTCAGCTTGATCGCATCTTCCACCACTACCACCACACCTGCCACACCCACTACCACAGTCACCACTACTACCACCACTTCACCCACAGCTACCATCATTCCACCACAACCCACACACCCTCCACCTCCCATATTCACCACATCTGCCATTGCACCAGAACCCACATACATTCCACCTCCTATATTCACCATATCCACCACAACCACCTCTCACAAAGCAGGTCCCTCCACCCAAACCACAGTTGCACCTAGCTCTACTCTACCCATAGTTGGGTTAAAGGAACAACTAGCCAACCTCAACAGACTAGTGCTAAAGTTACTTGCTACATATGATTTGAGAACAAAGCAAATTGGAGATTTGAGTGAGATGAATGCTCAGTACGAGAGAGCATTACACCGAGCCCACCAAGCACTTACAAGCCAAAATGAGCTGGTGTTGGCCTCGGTGAAGAGGATTGAGGAGCTGGAAAAGAAAAACAAGAAAATACTCCTAAAGCTAAAGTGGTCAAAGACTGAGCCTCTAAAGATCAAAGATAAGTATGCTGATGATGAAGATGATGATGATGATGATAAGGATGAAGATGATAGTGAAGATGATGTCGAGATGAGGATGATGATCAGGAAGGTGATGCATCTGCATCAGCCTCTAATCCTCAAGCTAAAGAGATGCGAACTAAAAGGAACCAAGATAAAGGAGCCCCGTCCTCCGCTCCTCCTAATGAAGAACCTACTATTCAAGACAAAAGTAATAGTTAGATGTATTTGCATGTTGAAACTTTTGTATTTGAATTATATTACATTAATGTAATTAAGTATCATCTATGTTGTTTATGTTTAAAAGCTTTATATGATGACTTATGTGTGTTGTGCTTAATGTCTAATCAAACAGATGAAGCTCAATAGATTGATGAATTTTATGTCCAACCCTTCAGTAAGTCAAGACTCAATTAACCATGATTCTTGACTTGCAAGGGATAGTTAGACGGTCTTTGAGCTACACGCCAGAGGAGGGAGAGATCATACATGACCTAACGGATGAACAGCTGGCTGAAATATTCAGGCTGAATCCGAATGAGTTAGTTAATGATGCTCCTACAGTTGATGTGGCAAGTGATGTTGAGTTTAACGATGTAGATGAAATCGAGATAGAGGACGTTACTGCTGATCATTATCCTCAGTACACTGATCTGGACGAACATGTTATCCCCAATTTGGGTGAAACCTTCGACAGTAGTACTTTTGAGAAGCTCGATGAAATGGAGAAGGAAAAAGAAAAAGATGAAACCCAAGCCCGAGCTTCAGATGCTAATGTTGATATTAAGAAAGCTGAATGGGCTGCTTGTTTTGCTGAAATAAGAGCCCAACACGCAACTCGAAAGCAAAATGCCTACACCAAACTCTACAAAGTCAAAAACCATCAGAAGGTGTCTGGCAAGATCATAGCGCGGGCTTATTTTGAAGACTTGAATGTCTATGCTATAAAGAGAGAAAAGGGGATTGAGTACTTCAGATATCCACATGATCTTAAGACTCTTCCTAGTTTTGAGCTCAACCGACTGGTATGTTTAGATCTGTTGTATGCTAATACAAGGAAGATGTCAGGTTGGTTTGAAGCTGCATTAAAGAAAGAATACCACACCAGGTGGGTAAACTTCAGACCTCAACAACCAAAGAGGTACATCCGTAGATCTGAAGTGGACCCTATATTTGGGAAGCCGAAAGTAGTGCTGAAGTGGAGTCCTCCATGCATGATGTCAAAGATTCCCTTACGGGAAATGCCTCAGGACTTCACTCCACATTTCATATGGTGGTATTATGACTGGAGGACGGGTGAAGCAGTCATGGTTCTGAAAAGAGAGGGCAAAATGGAAACTATTATGGTATTTGACCCAATGTGGCTTACCAACTTGTCAGTTGAAGATGTTACACTCTATACAAGTAGCCACTGTTCTATGACACACAAGATATTATACAAGCACTCCAATTCCAAAATGTTATACGGCTCTGCTTTGCGTTTGAAATACACATAGGAGTCACAAGAGAGGAGAAGTACAAGAAGTTTGAAGAACATATGAAGGTTGTCAGACAATAGAGTAAACTAGGTCCAAGGGGGAGTTTCTTGATACATATGTCCCTAGTTTACGAGCTTAATGTAATAGTCTGTCATGGCTTACATATGTGTAATGAAACGATGTAATGATGTATGATTTGTGCTTTGATGTTAATGTATCTTTAATTCATATATATGAACTTATTATATAGGTTTGAAGTTGTTTTATGATTATTCATTCTAATGGATCATACTTATGGACCATACACCTGAAGACATCATGCTAATGAACCAGTCGCTCAACTGAACCAGGAGACTGGATCAGTCATACGATTGAGAGATGAGAATGACTCAGTCGCACGACTGAACCTTCAGTCGTGCATATGAATCAGTCGCATGGGTCAGTCGCACGAATGAAGACTGCAAACCTATAAATACCACTTAATTCGTGGAAAAATGAGACTTTTGACACCTATATCGTATACCCTCGTAACCTTGCCGTCAAGAGCATCCAAAATACATATTCCAACTTCATAGTTCGCATCTGATCGTGTTCTACTTAATCTTAACGTTTCTTTAATCGTTAGATCGATCGGGTTTGCGTTCTCACTGATTGGATTGCCAATCAAATAGGATTCCGCACAATTTGATTTGGTATAAACACATAATCTGTTAGTATTTCGTACGTACATGATCCTAACACTTCTTTTTTTAGACTTTGGTTTAGAAGCCATCATTTTCTCCTCTTTGAACTTTTTAACTGAGAAGATTGGACTATAGCACCTTGTTGATCATCTTTGTCTTGCTCCATTGGGGTTTCCTCTCTCACAGGTTCAGATTGAGAGGGGACAAAACCTATGTTGAGGATTAGAAGATGAAGCTTGCTGAGATATAACAAGAGGTCCAGGTTGTATTGTCGCAAAAGGTTCAACCTCAACTTCCACTTCTTAAGGGACTTGACTTGGTGGGGAGTCTAAGTCAACAAGTTCGCCTCTTTTGATCTTCTGCTTGATCACCCTAATATGCTCATCCATAGTAGATAGATACATAGGGCCAAGTTTGCTTCAGGAAAATCCATACAACTTCAAGAAGCTCATCATCCTCTGCCTATCAGTAGACATCTTCATGCTCTTTTGGATGATGGCTCTTTCCTTTACAACCTCTTCTCTAATCTTTCTCTTTGTTTACTTTCTTTATTTGAGTACCTCAAGTTCAAGCTGCTTAAGATACTCAAACTCTATGTACTCAAAGGACAAGGGAAGAAGTGCATCTGCCTGATATAGGGCTGTGTCATTCAAGTAGTTGATCATGTTGATCCTATCAGTTTCTTTGTCTACCTGAGGTTCTTGTGGAGCCATAACCTCTTGTACAGGACTTTCTTGAACTGGGGTAAGGATAGTACATGTTTGTAGAGCCTTTTCAATCTCTTTTCTTCGTTAACTTGAAGAAGCAATTATGCATCTTCTGCCTCCTTCCTTTCTCTTGACATGTCCATGTTAGCTAGTTCATTTAATTCCTCTAAGGGGAGGGAGATGATATTATCAATATCATAGTTTCTGGTCTGTAAGTAAGCAATCCTGACTTCCATCAACTCATCATTTCGTGGGTTTGGTCTGGGAGCAACCCTAATTGCAGCTTCCATGAACCCAACAGACCCAACAGAGGAACTTTCTTCCCTTAGCTTCCTTTTACTCTCTCTCCTCCTCCTCAATCTCCTTAAAAGTTAGTTTCCTTTTCTCTTTGTCACTCATAGACCTTTGTGACTCAGGATAGACAAGCTTTGGCCTTCATTACTATTAATAATAATAGTAATAATAGCAATGACAAGTTTACCCTATAGCAAGGACGTATGGCCCTTATAGGGCTCTAAAAATTTAGCGGGATGTTGGCCATAAAAATGGTTTTGGGACTATAAAACGATTACCATCATAGTTGTCTCCTTCACTCTAGCATATCCCCAAACCCATACCAATACAAGAGGGTTCCAAACCCCCGATAGTTCTTCACCATCTCCACCTTGTCACCACCACCACCACCGACTCCACCATTCTTCACCGTCTCCACCTTCGCACTACGACTCATCCCTTGTTTCAAAACTCACTATCACTCATCACTTTCCCTAGATACAAGCCACCAGATGGCAACACAAGTATTTAAATTATCCCTACATAGGGTTCCCAATCTTCATGGATATCCCCTCCTTAGGTAAAATTCGTTCCAATTCCGCTTCATCTGTATGTTTTCGTGTGTTTTTGTGAGTTAATGATTTGAACTTCGCGATTTAGTTTTTATCTGGATAGAATAATTAGTTAGTTGAAACCTTTGAGTGGCATTGATTTGAAGTAGTATCAATGAAAATAACAAACTAATAATTAGGCATATAAGAAGTGCTGTAAATTGATGTTATGATATGTTTGCAACCTGTGAGTTATGAGTATGAGTATCTTTAGGTCTTCTTGTTTATAAAAAAAATTGTTTGGCGTGTGAAGTTTTTTTTCTTTGATATTTAAGATGGGGCCTTTTTTGCATAGATTTTTGAAACTTAATATTATGGTTGAAGAGTTTAAATGTAAACACATTTTCATTATGAACACAATCATGAAACATGAAAGAGCGTATAAAATTTAAAGATGAGTTCAAATGCTTGAATCTTGATAATTGGATTGACATGTCGTTCTAATAATCTAGCTAGGTGAAGGCGTAAGGGGTGATGTAAGGTTTATGCTTAAAAGGCTGATGCAACCAAAGCAACCAAAGAGCTTCTAGCATGCATGTATGAAGTACAAATTTTAAAGATGGAGTTTAGATGCTTGAATCTTGATAAGGTTTATACTTTGGAAGATTTACACAACTCAAAGAAAATATTCAAGTGTATAATCTTCCAAAGCCGGAACCAAATCTTCTAAAGCCAAAGATGAAGTATTTTGAAGCTTCAAAGAAAAAGTCTTCCGAAACCTAAACACTGAAGACTGATTTCTTTCAAAGATAGAGAAGACATGCTTTCTTTTATTACCTTTTGACAAAAGTTGACCAACTTTCTGTTGCCACACTAAAGACTCACTAACTTATATAAATTGGTGACAAGGTCCATGCTTTTGCAAACTGTAGATTATGGTTTGTGGTCTGTAACTTTATACTTTGTACCTTTTATCCTTTTTGTAATATATTAGGATATGAGCTATGGTATGTCATAATCATAAGCCAAAAGCCAATTTGCCTTTTGACTGTACATTGATCTTGTTGTCTAGATTAGTATTTCCAATGGCTTTCGAAGTATAGCTTGTTGTAGGATGTAGTATAAAGTAACTCATGTTCTTGTATTCATCTTTATGCCTTGTAACACTGGTAATAAAACTTGAGAGCAATATACAACATTCTTGAAAGCAATAGTTATCTTGTTCTTGTTCTTTGTTCCGTATCATACTTACTTGTGTTCTTAGCATCTTTAACTTAATCCCAGTTCCCTATTTGATCTGTAAAGTGTTCTAACACTCTTCCTATTGTGAGACTAATTGTATTGACCATCCCTTAACTGGTCCTGCAGGTAAGCCTTGGGCCTAAATGAAAGGTAACCTGTTCTTGTTGTTATATTCAATAAATTTAGAAAAGGTTATAGTATAAGAGTAGTTGTACAACTGTAATTAGTTGTTATATATGAATCTGTTATGCTTTAAAACAAAGGCTATTGTAATGATCCATATGTTGTTTATATAATCTAATAATCTATTGTTATAACTTTATATTGTATGTTGTTTTAACTGTCTATTAATTATTTTTTTTAATTTCTTGTTTTTGTTGTGGATGTTGACTTATGTTTTAACTTGGATGTCATCCCGTGCAAGGAAATCTATAGTTTAAATAGTTTATTCGTTGAAAATTGTTTTGGATTTCATTTGGTAGGCAAGGTGTGTGGTTTTACTTCATATTGTTCTACATGTTTTTAATTTAACACGCATCTTCCCTGTTTACTTATGAAACTACTACATATAAAATCTTATTTATTTTTTACAATTTCAAATAAAAAGCTTAATGGATTTGTAGTTGTGTATACTAAATATGATATATTGTTATGCACGGTTGTGATGTTCGACACAGAACTCAAAATAGCAGTGTTGTTACGGTAGGAGAAGATGCTACACGCTTTTATGGTCAACTATAGGACATCATAGAGTTAACATTCATAAGGGATTACATGGTGGTACTATTTCACTGTAAATGGTTTAACACTTCAGATAAGGGTGCCATAACAAAAAAGAACAATTTTGTCGCTATTGACGTCACCGTACGTCTTGGAATGACCAACCGTACATTTTTGCCACACAAGCTCAACAAGTTTTCTATCTAGAAGATCATTCAAAAATAGCCAATAGTTGGAGTGTTATGGAGGATTTTAACCATCGTAGACTTTAGGACATCATAGAGTTAAAGTTCATAGGGGATTATATGGTCGTACTATTTCGCTGTAAATGGTTTGACACTTCACGTAAGGGCGTCAAAACTAAAAATAACAACATTGTCACTATTGGTGTCACTCGTACGTCTTGGAATTACCAACCATACATTTTTGCCAGACAAGCTCAACAAATGTTCTATCTAGAAGATCCTTCCAAAATAGCTGGCGATTGGAAAGTTCTGTAGGATGTTCACCATCGTAGACTTTAGGATCATTCAAGTATCATTGTTACCAATGACATAGATGTATTTCATGATAATAAATCATCTAATTATAACTTGGTTGTTGGCGATGGCTTTGAAGCTGGTGAACCAAGTGCACTCGCCAATCAAGTTGATGATATGGATTTCTTACAATACGCCCCATCATATGACTTAGTTTTCGACTTAGGCTACTTGCATATGGCGAAGACTTCAGATGAATTTTCATTAATGACAATGAAAAAGATGAAGATATGTACCTTTTAGACGAGAGAGAAGAATTAAATGATGATAAGGACAACATCAACACCGACAATGATGTTGTAGAAACCGGTTGCTATTCTAGTGATGGATCTGATTAATTGTGTGTATTTTAAACATGCTATTTGCTTATTTAAAAATTTTATATGATTATATATGTTTCATATATGGTTTTATTGAAGCATAGATAATGGATGCGGGACACTCTCATGGCAGGGATGGTGCGGGTGATGAACCTCCTGGCGGCTAGTATAGGCCATCGTCTGGATGCCAATCATGTACGTTATTTTTCCAACTTGCCTATAATTTTATGATCGGTTTTAGTATATTAAATTCCATAACTTGGAAATTTCATGTATCAATATAGCCAAACCTAAAAACACTCGTGGAAGTAACAAAAACCTAAAATTATTCAAGATGAAAGAAGCGCAAAATGCTAACTTCCTATTAGATTTGACTTGTCTGGTAAACAATATAAATTGATAGGAGAAAACTACAAAAGTTGGATTGGGGAAATTAGAAATAGCATAGGAGCTGGTGATTTCCATTATGATAGTTGGAATCAATTGTTGTGGAGGTCTCCACCTACTTATAAGAAAGGGGTTTTGCTCACCTCCAACAATCCATGCTTGAAGAACAATCCCTGATGAATCATAAGTAGGTCTCCACCTACTCATAAGGAAGGTGTTATGCTCGCCCATGCAAGGAAGCACTATTTATGCAAATCCTCACTTTATCTCAAATTTTTTAAACTTTTTTGGTTTCTTGTCACAAAAATTAATGGTCTAAGTGATTTTTCTAATATTTTTCAATTTGAACCTTTTTAGCAAAGGGTCAAATGTGTAAATTACCATCCCCGCACTTCAAATTCACATTGCCCAATGTGATTAATAAATGAAGATATAGAAATGTGATAACAATGATAAATTTGATGATTGTGCTTGGAACCCTTAGTCGCCTTAAATTGTAAGAATTTTTAGGATCACTTGAAATATCATTAATTTATTGTAAAAAATTAAAATCTTAAACACATGAAATAAAATGACATAAATTAAAAGATAGATTGGCACGAAAGAGGTGTGCCCATGGCCCCAAAAATGATAAGGTTTTCAAGGGCTTTGTGGTGAGATATCCTGCCACTCATGATACATCCGGTTCCTAATGTACGTGACATCGTTGCTTAGGTCATCCACTCGGGAATGCAGTTTTTCGACTTGGTTGAATGCTTGTTGTTCTTATTCAAATGATCGCCTAGCATGATTTCGAGTGGTTTGGATTGCTTCATAAAGGTCTAAAAATACCTGGGAATTCACCAGTGTGTGAACTGGAAGCCCCAAATTCTTTATGTTGTGCCGCATATCAAGGTCCATGATGATTTCTTCAAAATACGCCAGGTCCCAGATTTGTCCCTTCTATCCATAAACATCAGCTGTACATTTGGTAGTTTTGTTATTATGTACAAACTCAAGGAAATGCTCAAATCCAAAAATACTAGTACCATTCCTTTAGTTCCCTCTGTGTTACCCCCATAACTCTCGTACAGGTTCAGAATCTAGCTTTCTCCAAACATGGGCATTGGAGCATCTGTAGTTGCATTCCTAGAAAACAAATTACAAAAAAGTACCCAACATTACATGGAAATTAATTTACCATACAATACAAAATGAATAAGTCCCTGAAACTGACAACTCCCTCGCGTCGACCACGAGTTTTTATGGAATGGCTAAGTAACCAATTTATGTAATGCAACAGTGGGTCACGAATATGATTGCTTTTGGTTTTACTCGAGTTGAACACCCCTATTCCAATTCTCTCCCAAAATGCTTTTCGTATGGATCCACTCTCCGAATTTTTACTTTCCTCATCTAGAAAGGTATGGTATGTGGCATTCCTGATATTGCTTCCTCTTCCATTTCTTGTTCTGTATAGATACCTAGATAGACACTGAACATGGCGATGGATGTTTTACAGCAATGTCCCCCAAGTTTGAATGAGACTGCTTCACCATCCCATGGTTTAGAGTCTTTCATGCTAAATTTGAAAGATGCTAAAAATTCAAGAGCCAGTTCATAAACAGAAGGTTTGTTTTGTGAAACAGACATTTGCACTAAACACTCAATAATTATTATATCACTTGAGCTATCAGATAGCCGCTAAGAGTTCTTAATCTAATTGTAGATGTGATCTTTCGGCCCTCTGTAACAGTCTTTGCAGCCTGTCATGACACCATCTTTTATGGCTCCCCTCGAATTGTAAATTGGGATGAATTATGATTCTAAAATTTTAAACAAATAAGTTAGACTATAAATAAATTTCTAGAATAGTTTCATTATGTTAATGAAAAACATAGTTTTCGTGAGACATAGCACCATATTTGTTCAACTCATGTTTAAAAATAGTTAAAAGTTGTTCATTCAAGAAAATTGTTAAACATAGGGGTATGTCTCATGAAACACGAGGGTCTGGCTAATATTTTGAGGTATGAAATTTTAACTCGAGCACACATGGTTTTGTTTATAAACCATTGATAAAGCATGGATTTAACCTTTTCTTGCTTAGAAAACCAAAGATTACACATGCATCATTTTAATCACTTGTTAATAATTCCAGGTGCTCAATATATAATATATATATATATATATATATATATATATATATATATATAGTATTTAACACCACTTGTTTGACCTGTAACTTGAATGTGCTTCACAATATTCAACAATGAATAATGAAGATAGTCTTGTTAAAAATAAAAGCAAAAACATAAAAAATACAAACTAACTAAACATAATAATTATCAACTAATTAAATACAAAGATAAACATGAACAATAAAGCTTAAAGTATTCATCATTTCGTAGAACTTTTAGTAAAAAGGTTTTACATATAATGGCTAGGATGTCGGTTGTTTAGAGATCTAATCACCTAACTACATGTAAATGACCATAATTACAACTAGAAATTAGTAATACTAACCTCTTGTAAAATCACACTTTAAAAGAAAAGGAAGAACTCTTGAAAAAAGAAAGAAAAATAGAAAAGGTGGTGAAAATTGAAGTGGATACGGGTTTTTGCTGGGATGAGGTTGATTTTTATCATGGAGAATTGATGAGGAACAAGACATATTGTTGAAACAAGTCAAAAGATGTCATGTTTTGTCAGTCATGGGGGCGTGCCTGCCCTTTGTTCCCGGTTTTAGTTTTTTTCTACGTTACGCGTTACTTAATTATACGGTTAAGTTTCATCACTTCCAAATCACTAGAAAAGTTATGAAAATAGTCCTAGAGTTAATTAAAACAAACCAAATGATAACTATATTTCCTAGGGATCTATGGTTACATGATACGTTAAGCCGAGAGTCTGAAATTGCAAAATAGGACTCCTTAACATGCATCAACACACATAACACATCACAAAATACTTCTAAAAGAAGCCCCCACACATTTCATGTGGAATGTTTAGGATGGGGTTTGTAAGGTTTATATAAAGGCTGATGCACCTAAAACATCCAAAGTCTTCCTGCATGCATACATTAAAGTGCAGAAGTAGAAATGCTTTGGAAGTTTTACACCATGCACTAGAAAATATTCTAAGTGTAAAATCTTCTGAAGACATGACCAACATATGTCCTCTTTCTTATAAGAAGACTACTATAGGAACCAAATAGGAATAAAAAGGATGATAGGGGACTTATAATAAAAAACAAGCCAAGACTAGTTGTTCAAGGATACACACAAGAAGAAGGAATTGACTATACATATGTCTTTGCTCCTGTTGCAAGACTAGAAGTTGTTAGGATATTCTTGGCTTTTGTTGCATCCAAGAACTTCAAGGTCTACCACCTTGATGTCAAGTGTGCTTTTGTTTATGGAGTGATTGATGAAGAGGTTTATGTCAAACAATCACTAGGGTTTGCACATCGTGATCATCCTGATTATGTCTACAGGCTTGATAAAGCTCTTTATGGGTTGCATCAAGCACCAAGTAAGTGGTATGAGACTCTATGTCAGTATCTCAGTTAGCATGGCTACAAAAGAGGTATTGCTGGATCTAGAAAGGTTGGTGCAACTAAAACCAAACACTAGATTATTTTGGCGCAACTTATAAAGGACTTCTAAAGCTAAGTATGGAACTTTCGAAGGAAATGGAACTCTTCTTAAGATTAAGTGCAAGATTAAAGTCTTCCGAAGGAAACCTCCAACTTTCAAGGACAAAGTCTTATTGTCCGAAGTTCATCACTTAGAAGAATTCAAATAGAAAGACTTTCGAAGTAGAAGTCCTTAAGCCACAGAAGAAGCAGCCTCTTCTGAAGTATAAAAGGCTTCTTAAGAACTTTTCTTCCGAAGCCAATTAACCTGGGAAAATGCTGCTATGGACTAGTGGACATAGGTATGGTTCATCTGACACTCCACTGTAGACCTTTAAGATACTACATGATATTTTCTCAAAAGGCTATGCAGTTGACCATACTTTATTCCACTGTTCACCTTTATTTGTTAGTACAGTTGCCAACTTTAGTTGGTGACAAAAGGTAAGTCATTGATATGTCATGACTACCATATCTTAGATAAGACAATATCTAAGATACCTTAACTATAGCTTTGTAGTATCTTCTTTAGTTATAGGATTCCAGTTGGTATCAAAGTCTAACCGACTGAAGAGCTGTTTGATGCACTGTCACAGATGTACTCTAACTCAAACGACTCCAAGAAAGATTCACTCAAGCAACAATTTAAGAACTTTACCTACATTGCTAGACAAACCCTCAGCCAGAAATACTACAGGTACATGGATCTTATTGCTTCCTTCAGCTTGTAGGAGTTACCATTGACTTGAGAGACCTCTAAAGAAAATTTATGAGTGCACTCCTAAATGAGTGGACCTTTTAATGTGTCTCTATCAAAAGGATAGGGAATCTGAACTCCCTTACCATGACTGAACTATACGACATTCTTGATGGATACTATGTAGAGATGGAAAACAGGAGGGATCATTCGATGAGCAGACCCTCAAGCCTTCCTGCTAGCAACGCTTTAATGGTTGCTGAAGGCTCTGGACCCAACCGACCTCATCAACACCTAACTTACTCTCAGCAACCATCCTGTTCTTTAGGACCCTACATCATATTTCCTAAGACTCTAAGTGTAGAGATTATATGAAGAGGGTGATGCAACTCAAACACTTAAAGTCTCCTCCATGCAAGCACAAGTACATTAAAGAAGAATGCTTGGAAGTATCACACACGAAATAGAAATATTTTAAGTGTGAAATCTTCCAAAGCCAAGACCAATATCTTCCAAAGCCAAAGATGAAGTCTTCCGAAGCTTCAGAGACAAAGTCTTCCGAAGCTTCAGAGATAAAGTCTTCCGAAGTCAACACTAGAAGACAGATTTCTTCCAAAGACTTTTAACACATGCTTTATCTTATGTACTTTTTTGCCTAAAAGATAGACCTCTTTCCGCTGTAACTCTTTAAAGTCACCAACTTGCATGAGTTGGTGAAAAGGTCCATGCTTTTAGTAACTGTATATTGAGGTCTTGAGTGTGTAACTTTCTACTTCATGTACTTTATCCTTTTTGTAATACATTAGAATGTGAGCTATGGCATGTCATAGTCACTAGTCAAAAGGCAATCTGCCTTTTGACTCTACAATTGATTTTGTGTTGTGTCTAGTCAATTGTATCCAGCGGGCCTTCAAAGTACGGCTGACTATATGATGTAGTATAAGTATCTCATGTCCTTGTAACTTTGTGAATATGCTTTGTAACACTTGTAATAGAACTTGAGAAGGCAATATACTACAATCTTGAAAACCATTTCCTTGTGTCTTGCTATCTTGTTCTGTCTCTTACTTACTTGAGTTCTTAGTATCATCTATTGTGGTTAATCAACTCTCACTATTTGATTAGTCAAGTTAATCTCCCATTTGTGTTGTTGTGTTGTAAGTGACCATCCTTCACCGGTCATGCATTTGGTATCAGAGCTTCTCCAGGCTCTTGATATAAGATCTCACCATCTTAAGATCCCTCACACACAAAAATTACTTAACTTTTCAATGACAGCTATTTCCAAGTCTGATATGGAAAATGGAACCATGTCCAAGTCCCCACTGATCACTCTTGATGACTTTTACAAATGGTGTCTAAAAATGGAAGGTTTCATTAGGTCTCTAGATTCAAGAATGTGGGAGTCTGTTGAAAATGGACCTTACATACGAAGCACCTCTTCGGCTACTGGTGGTGGTATGATCCCCAAGGCTATGCCTGACTACTCTGATGAAGACAGAAAGAGAGTAGAGATTGACCAGAAGGCCATGGCAGCTCTTTAGACTACTCTTCCAAACTCTGTTTACAGAGGTTTCAAGAAATGCAAAACAGCTAAGCAGCTATGGTATGCATTAAAACTGATGTATGAGGGTCCTCAAAAGCCAAGGAGAACAAGAAGGATCTCCTGAAGCTGCGGTTTGAAAATTTCACCTTCAAAGGTGAAACCATGACACAACAATACTTTAGGTATGTTGAGATTGTGGTTACCCTAGTGGATGGAGGAGTTGCTCTTGAGAACAGAGACATTGTAAGGAAGTTCATGTCCTCACTTCCTAGGCAATGGACACACTACTATGTGGTGATCAAGAGAACTGAGAACCTGAAAACTCTAACTTGACAGAGTTGTATGGGATTCTCAATGGCTACCAGATGGAGATGAACATGCAAGGTTCATCTGGAACTCCAATAATCAAATGAGTTCAGCCCTTCATGTGGTTGAAAGGGATAGCATAGAACCCCAACATTATCTCATATACTACCTTGACAACTCACAAAAGGGTCCTTTTATCACTTTCCCTGTGACACCAAGGGAGAACTATACTCAAGGAAGCCCATTCCAAGAGACGAGTTCTTCTCAAGCCTTTGTGTATTCTGATGAAAGTTGTGGTAGATTTGTATTCACCCTTGAAGACCTGGACTATATCCATCCAGATGATCTGGAGTATATGGAGATAGTCCAGTAGACGGCTCTTCTCACTCACAGAGCCAAGAAGTTTTACAAGTGGACAGGAAGAAAGTTTCCTAGCAATAAAGCCAGTAGAAAGTTGGACTGGATAAAAGCAAAGTCAAATGTTAGAACTGTAACTTGATGGACCACTTTGCCAGGGAGTGCAAGGCACCAAGAAAAAATGGTGGCTAAGCACAGTCTAGACCAAACTACACTGTTAAAGTTCCCCAGAATGATAAGCCAAAGCAGCAGGCTGCCGTTGCTATTGAAGAAGGAGGCTTTGACTGGAGCTTTCAGGTGGAGGATGCTTCTCCCAACCAAATAGTGATGGCAGATCATGATGATGCCAAGGTATTGGAACATCTCTGTACCCCTGAATGTATTGCTAAAGTTAACAGGTACATGTCCTACATCTTGGAAATAAGATCTGATCTTGATCCTTAAACATCTTAAAAGCTAATTTTAGAAAACCAAAAAATGATTATAGCTAAAAATAGAGGACTTAGAGAAAACCATTTCAGTTTTAAAACATGAGCATACAAATTACAGGACTCAGATCAAGGATCTCATACTAAGTTGACTGAGTGCCAGGCTGAGCTTGATCAACAAAGCCAGGGCAGAAAAATGTGTTCTTGAAAAAGAGACCTTCAAGAACATGATATCCTTATCCCTGCATAACAAGGTGTGCTATCAAAACAAGCAGGGACTGGGATCAAATGAGATAGCTCCTCCACACACAATCTTGTTTGTAAGATTACCCAGGTGTGGAACTTGTGAAGATGAGCTTCCTCTCATAGATCCTTTGAGTGAAGAGGATGATGAAGTGATAGTGAAGAACTCCTCTAAGAAGAGTGAAGAAAAGGATTCTATGAAGGCCACTATCCTTCTGAGGAGAAGAAGAAGACTGTGATGACCAAGTCAATGAGAAAGAAGTTGATCAGAAAGAGCGAAAGAAAAGCTAGGAAGGCTCAAGCGATCAAGGCTACCTTTAACTCTAAGTAGAAACACGTTTTTATCTCTGTAGGGTTTGACGTAGTAAATACTGAAGACATCAACCTAAACTCTTCTGCTAAGAGTTTTGGTTCATGTTCAAATCATCTCAACACCAAGAAGAAGACTAATCTGTTGTGTACCACTGCTACACAACCTGGAGCATCCAACTCCAAGAACATTCCCCAACCCAAAAGGACCATCTCAGCATCTACAAAGATGAAGGTGGAGAAGGGATATGACCAAAGTCAGTCTTGTTCTCAGCAGAAGGCTCTTGGGAAAAAGAAAATAGAGTATGTCATGTGTGAAAGCACTACTCATCTTGCTAATGATTATCCATACAATCCTAACGGTACTCTTCATATGACCAAGACAAGGACTTCCAAGGCTTCCATGAAGATTCAAGCTTCGGAAGGACAATCTGTTTCCTTCAGAAGCTCCAAACTAAGATAAAGGCAAGTGGAAAATTGCCTTCAGAAGAAAAATTGGTCTCGGAAGGAAGGAATACTTCCAAAGCACTAATGTCTGCAGCAGTACATGTAGAATCTTCTGAAGGTCCAATCATCAAAACTTCCAAAGTATCAAAAGCTTTCGAAGTGTTGAAGGTCAAGTTCAAACTTCCAAAGGTGGTGTGGAAGTTAAAGAAAGACCAAATGTTAGGATCAGTGATCTAAGTTTGATTAATTATAGAGTATTGCAGTGGAATTCGAACAATGAATTAGACAATTCGAAAGAACACAATTGATATTCGATGCAAAGTAAACGGTTATAGAGAGAGAATTCTACAAAAGGAATATTTCATTCAATGCTTTCGTGGTGACTCAATGTCACACTTTACAATTAGGTCAACATTCCTTATAGGATATGTGACGTCTGCTGATGTCACTTGATAGTGACATCTAACAGAATTATTCAAACTACTGAAACTATGCAAACTACTGAGAATGTTCTCAACTACCGATTACATCTTAGAGAATGCTTAAGTACAAAAACATAAAACTACTGAAACTAAACTACTGAAACTATAACTACTGCAACCATAACTACTGAAAAGTAAATTACAAGTACTGAAAGGAAACCATCACAACTACTGAAGCTGATAACTTCAGCTGTTGTGACAACTACTGAATACTTTGGTCTTCAGTCTTTGTCTTCAGTCTTTGTTCTTCAGACTTTGTTCTTCAGACTTTTACTTTCAGACTTTGTCTTCAGCTGATAGCTTCAGACTTTGTCTTCAGTCTTGTTGTTCAGACTTTGTTCTTCGGACTATTACTTTCAGACTTTGTCTTCAGCTGATAGCTTCAGAATTTGTCTTCAGTACTTTACTTTCAGACTTTGTCTTCAGCTGATAGCTTCAGACTTTGTCTTCAGCAGTAGTCTTCAGTTCTTGTCTTCAGACCTTGTAATCAGCTGATGTCTTCAGCTGTTGTGATCTTCTTCAGTAGTTGTAATGTCTGTGGACTTAGAGGTTCTTCTGATCAGGCTTATTGGTTCTTTCTTTCGGTCCAACAACTCCCCCTGAACCAATGCAGCCAAAACCTCTGAACTTATTAATGATCCCACTTGTTTTGGTAGAAACACCCTCTTGATCAGCTTCAGTGGTAATCAGTTAAGCACAGGCCGAGAAAAGGTTTCTAATTATTTGATTGGCTAACAGTGGAATGGAACTCTATTTGGGGAAACTAAACATAGAGTCTTATCCCAACCATGAAACCTAATTCCATGAATGAGTCTATAAGACTCACTAGCATAGGCCTCAAGGAGAACAACTTGTTCGTCCTTGGTGAGTTCTTCTGCTTCTGCTTCGGAAGAAGACTCTGGGCCATAATACTCAGACAGGTATCTCACTGTCTTTCCATTTTTCACACCCACAGTTGTTATCTCTCTATAAGCAATTCATCAGGGTGAGAGCCTTCAAGCAACAACTGGAGTTCACTCTCTGAAGATCTTCAAGTCTTTTTATAACACCCCTTCTTGATCATTTTGTTCAGAATAGATTAAGGGGTTGTCTTGGATTTGTGAGCTCTCTTGAATTCTTCAATGATTCCCAGGGTGATAGAACCATGGCCAATGTAATTATAGCATTCAAGGTCTTCTTCACTTGGCCATGATATCTACTTGGTATACTCTCTTATGAATTCTAGAACGTACCATGAGGTCTGGCCAGATCCGCACTCTTTCTTTTTGATGTTGAAAAGTATGTCTAGAGTGTACAGCCTCAGAGCCTGTTTCTTCACTTCTTGAATGGATGGGGACTGAGGGAAATCCTTATCAACCATCTTGAAACTTCTCATCGTGCTGTTTCTGCTGTTCTGCTTCTTCAATCTTTACCTTCACCATCTGCATTTGCAAGTCAGGAGTAATCACTTGTTGACTTCTGTGCTCATGTGATTTGAGTTTGAGAACAGCAGAGATTGGCACTATCATCATCATCATCCTCTTCTTCATCTTCTTCTACCCTCAACACCTTTCTCCTCTCCTCTCTGGTGCATCACTGGGTAAGGTTTGAGGTGTTTTTGGGGGTAAAGGATTGGTTTTGTGGGTTGAGTTGTTGGTGGCTTGGTTTAGGATAGATTTGGGAGATTTTAGAGATAAGGGTTGTGTTTGAGTGGAATGTGAGAAACTGATTAGCATTTTGGTGTGAGTTTGGCTTTGAGAGCTTTGCCATTTCAGTTCTCTTTCCTGCACCTGTTTCATCTAGTGCTTCTATTATCAACCTTTATTATAGCCTCCAGCAGAGCAGATTTTTTTCGTTATCTCCAAATATTTCTCTGGACCAGGCCTTTATCTCTATCAATGATCTTCCAAGGTATTTGGCAATGAATCTGATCATTATCTCCAATCTTTCCCCCTTCCAAGACACTATAACCTGCCCATCTTGCCTGAATCTCTTATATTTCCAGCCTTCTGATCTCAGAGTCTATGTGGTTGTGTCATGACCTTGTCGAAAGAGCTGATCTATAATTTTATCCATGGATCTGCTGTGACTTCATCAGCATCTTTGACAAGATCTTCAAAGGATTTATCTTCATCAGCTTTTGACTCAGCACTCTTCTTTCTTTTATATGTGATCAGCTGTTCTGAGATCAGTTCTTTCTCCACCTCCTTCTCTTTTGTAGGTTCTTTCTCATCATCAACTCTTTTTCTTTTCTTTTCTTTCACTGCCTTAGACTCGGAAGTCTCCCCCTTTTTGGTTGCATTGGGAACAGGGGCTTGAAAGGCAGAAAGAGATTTGTGAACATCATCATCAATGAGGGTTTGTAGATTTGAGGAGATCCTCTCATCTATGGCTTTATGGACAATCTTAGTAATGATTAGAGTGATAAGGTAGGAGTTTTGAAAGATAGCAACCAACTGCTCAGAGGGGTTCTGTCCCTGAGAGGTGTGCCAAACGTAGAGGTTGGTGGCATAGTTATATGTGTAGGCGAAGTGTTTGGGGAACCTTCAATTGAAGTTGCCATCTGTGTGGTAATGGGGGAAGATGGACTTTGATCCTGAGACATTTTGGCAAGCTGCTTGTTGAGTCTGCTTACCTCATTCTCTAGGATGGTATTTTGGGCTAAACATCATAGAAGAAGCCCAGGTCATCATCAGTGTTTGCTGAATCACCTGACCTCCTGATTGAATTAGGATGAACATGCACTGAGTGTAGATCAGTAGATGCATGTGCCCCTTGTGCTTGGTACTGGGGACTTCCTGCCTCAGGACTATGTCCTTCATTGACAGTTGCCTCTGGTGAGGTCTTATGGATGTTACCATCTTCAACCTGATCATATGTTGAAGCAGGAAAGTGGCAGCCTCACCAGATGTTCTAACCTCCATTTCTACACTTGGAGATGGAACATTGTAACCCCTGTGCTGTGGGTTATCAAAGCATTTTGGTCCTCCCCTCATGGTTGAGGCATTCCCCTATTAAGTTGTTTCCTGGGAGGGGGTGATGAATGCAACTGAGTTAGCACTTTAGCAACAATCATTGTTAGGCTTTGAGGGGTGGTTGCATGTGGAGATTGGTCCGAAGCAGATTGCACCCGGGGTGAGAGGTGCGCTTCAATGGTAACCCTCTCAAGTGAGATAGGTTCCAGTATTGTGGGATCCCCAATTATGGTTGCAACAGGATCCTTTTGAGAGGATACTTGTGTGGCTTCAACATGTTGAGTCTTGGACATAACTGGGGGGTTAGAACCAGTATGTAATTCCTGTGTTTGTGGTACAGGGGCATCCGCAGGAGACTCATCTCCCTGAGTAGCCTTTTTGGGCTTTCTGGATTTGGGTTTGGTGGGGACTTTGGATCTGAAGTGGAGGCTGTGGGTTTCCTCTGCTTGGGTTTTAGCATTCGGGCAGCCCCTTTGAGAGTAGGGTTTGTGTTATGTCTGGAGTATACCTCAGCTAACACAGCTGGAGCAGGGACCCCAAGACCAACAAGTCCATCAGATTTTAACTGATTTAAAATTATGGCCATCAGAAACGGATAAAGTAGCCATCTGTTGTGCCATAGGTTTCTGAGCCAGATCCTTTAGTTCCATAAAAACTATCTCAGAAAAATTTAGATTTTGTCGCTCAGGATAGAATACAATACCTGTTGCCATCGGGAAGACATCTGATCCCAAGAAGATGTCTTAGAAGCTAGGCAGAGATTTACCATATGAAAGATAAGTCTTTCGGCATCATGGAAGTGCTTCTTGAGGATGGTTGTAGCACTTAGGTCGCCTCATACCCGTTATTTATGAAAGACATATCAGTGTGCCTTTCGGGTATTCTTTTGGATAGGTGCCATCATGCAAATTTATGTCGGGGGTGATGAGCACTTTTTCTTGTTGACTAACGACTGGAGAGTGATTTGGCTCGCATTCTCACCAGGTTTACAGAGACTTTGGTCCAACTGGAGAAGGAATCATGATATATGGTAGGATTCAGAAGAAGGCTGTTCGTATGGGAAATCAACCATAAGATCGATGCAGTGTCAACTTGTTCCAGAAGGCCGTTTTCGAAAGGTAGGCAACACATTTGTGTCGGGGTTTTAGGTGCATGGTCGCCATTGTTGAGGAGAGAGAAAGTTTGAAAACACTAATGAAACGTTGGCTATAAGTCCAGGTATTTATAGGTACAAAAAGGCTGAAAAGAAAACACTGAAAGTTTGGGTGTTGGCATCAGTTGTTATGAAAACAACTGAAGACTGTTTCTATCAACGTTTGAAAACAACTGAAGACTTGGTTTTTTAGTCATCAGTAGTTGTGAAACTACTGAAAACTTGGTTTTGCTTCAGCTGTTGTTAAAAACTGAGGACTTTGTATTAGTCTCAGTATTGTGAAACTACTAAAGACATGGTTTGTGTCATCAGCTGTTAGAGTGAAACAACAGTTTGTGGAAATAACTGAAGTGAAATGTCTCATCAGTAGTTTTCATCAATTCTAGTTTGTCCAGCTGTTTCTACTGTCCCCACACTTACTCATCAGACTTTTAGCTGTTTCATTGTTTCATAGGACATCAGTACTGCAGGATCGTTCAAGGGCTTGAACACAATTACAACACAGCACAATGAGGAGATTAACTAAATCTTAATCAACAGTGAACTAGGTACCCAAAGTGATGCAGAGAACACAAGTAAGCAAGAGACAGAACAAGAGATATAGTTTTCAAGGTAGCAGTATATTTTTTTCTCAAGTTCTTTTACAAGTGTTACAAAGCATATGGAAAGATACAAGACTTGGAATACTTATACTACAACCTACAGCCGGCTATACTATGAAAGCCAGCTGGATACAATTGACTAGACACTAACAAAATCAATTGTAGGATCAAAAGGCATATCTGCCTTGTGACTATGACATGCCATAGCTCACATCCTTATACATTACAAAAAGATAAAGTACATAAAGTAGAAAGTCTCAGACACAAGACCTCAATGTACAGTTACCAAAAGCATGGACCTTTTCACCAACTCTTGTAAGTTGGTGACTTATCAGAGAGACAGCGGAAAAGGTGCTTTATGGAACAGTACATCAGATAAGCATGTGTACTAAAAGTCTTCGGAAGAAATCTGTCTTCATAGGTTGAAGCTTCGGAAGACTTTGTCTCTTCAAGCTTCGGAAGACTTCATGTTAGGCTTCGGAAGATATTGGTCTTGGCTTCGGAAGAAATTACACTTAGAGTATTTTCTAATGCTTTGTGTAATTCTTCCGAAGCATTCTTCACTTCAGTACTTAGTGCATGTTGCTGAAACACTTAGGCAGTTTTGGGTTGCATCAGACTTCAGGAATCCTTACAAACTCCCCCTAGGCTGATGCTACCAAAACACCTAGAAGATCTTTAAATGTTTGTAGTCTTCAGAATAATCAATACCATCCCTTTCTTCATTTGATGGTCAGGATCATCAAGACTCTCATAGTATCTTCTCATTTCAAAGAGATCATGCAGAGGTAAGTTGATTATGTCTTGCCATGAGTAGACATTTTCAACACCTTGATCTCTGATAACATTCCATCTTTCTGGATTGGTAGAGTAAGTCCAGGATAAGATGGGTGTCTCGGTTGCTAGAGGAGCCACTTGCATAGGAGTTGATTGGGCTGCCTCATCATGCACTTCCTCAGGTTGATCTGATTCACCTGGGGAGTAGAGGTTGATGACTTTGGCTTCTTCTTTTTAGTCTTTGGTTTGGAGGCCATTTTCTTCTTCCTCTTTAATGTCTTTAACTGAGAAGACTGGTCTGCAGCACCATGTTGATCATCAGTGTCTTTCTCAGTTGGGTGTTCCTCCCTCACAGGTTCAGAAGGAGAGGGAGTTTGACCCTGTCTTGGATCAGAAGATGAAGTTTGCTGAGGCTCAGCTGGAGGTTCTGGTTCAGGTGTCTCTGGTTGTTCAAACTTGACCTCCACTTCAGGTGGGACTTGACTTGGAAGAGAGTGCAAGTCAATGAGTCACCACTTCTAATCTTCTGCTTGATTACCCTTATATGCTCATCCATTGTAGATAGAGACATGGGACCAAGTCTCCTTCCGGAGAATCCATATGACTTCAAGAAGCTCATCATTCTTTGTCTGTCAGCAGACTTCTTTGCATTCTTTTGAATGATGGTCTTGACTTTGCAGCTTCTTCCCTTAGCTTCCTTTTGGTTGTTTTTCTTTCTTTGACTAACTCAAGCTCAAGTTGCTTTAAGTACTCGAACTCAATAAAGTCATAGGACAGGGGAAGAAGTGTATTTGCCTGATAGAAGCCTGTGGCACTCAGGTAGTTTATCATTTTGATTCTATCTTCTTCTTTATCTACCTGAGGTTCTTGTGGAGCCACATCTTCCTGTGCAGGACTTTCTTGAACTGGAGAGAGAGTGGGAGTATGCTTGTGAAGTCTTTTCTGTCTCCTCTCCTCTTTGAATTGGAGAAGTAACCTTGCATCCTCTTTCTCCTTAATCTCTCTTGACACTTCCATGTCAGCCAGTTCATTCAATTCTTCTAAGGGGAGGGAGATGATTTCATCAACATCATAGTTCCTGGTCTGTAAGTAATTAATCCTGACTGCCCTTTGTTCATCATTTTGAGTATTTGGTCTGGGGGCAGCCCTGATTGCAGCTTGCATGAATTTTGATGACCAGAAGAACTTTCTCCCCTAGCCTCCTTTTCCTCTCTCTCTCTTCCTCCTCAATTTCCTCAGGAGTCATATCCTTTTCCCTTTGTCACCAACAGACCTTTGTGACTCAGGGTGGATTGAGGCTTGGCCTTCATTGCTTGGTGTAGCTTCCATGCTCTGGCCAGAGAGAGGCTGAGAAACACCTTCACCAGCAGGTGTCCGATGGAGTTTGGATCCTGCAGCAGTTGTTGATGGTGAGACAAGGGTCTCAGGTTCTGCCACTGGGCCTTCAGCCAAGGTTTCCCCTATGAAGCTAATCTAGGGTCCACCTCAACATCCAGTTGACCGATGACATTGCCTGATTGCCTAAGTCTCCTTCTTAGAGAGAACTCTGCAAGGATCCTATCTTGGATTCTTTGAGCCAGCCTGTCAGCTTGTCTAGATTTGCTTGGATTGACAAGTGACATGTTGACTAAATCCAGTCCTTCATAGAAGCTCAGGCTTTGGAACTGAAAGACTTCTTGTTGACCTTGAACTCTGTGAAGTATGAGGGCTTTTCTGTCATCATCATACCTCCATCTGATATGT
This sequence comes from Flaveria trinervia, assembly GCA_025506515.1. Taxonomy (NCBI): domain Eukaryota; kingdom Viridiplantae; phylum Streptophyta; class Magnoliopsida; order Asterales; family Asteraceae; genus Flaveria; species Flaveria trinervia. The sequence goes on from CM046441.1 coordinate 28,247,241, forward strand.
AGTTGCCAGTTCCATGTGGTGGAGATGAGACAGCCCTTGGTATACCTTCCTCAAAGAGACTCCTGATGAGAGAGTCTATAGAGTCCACATTAATGTGAACTTGAGGAAGTTGCTGAGAATGCACAACAGCAAGTGAGGTTGGTGAGTCCTCTATGTCCATTCTCTTTGAAGAACTCCCAGGTTCTGTGGTGTGATAACATTCTCCCCCTTTTTGGTAGCATCACCCACTTGCATAGGTGAGCTGGAGGATAAATCAATCACTTCCACAGTTCTTGTGTTCCTGGTTGAGCTCTCCTGAAAGGTCTCCCAGCTAGTTTTTCCTGCAGATATGAAATCTGGAGTTGCTGATCATTGACCCTGTTTTGCAGGGTAGTCACCTGAGATTCCAAGTGACTAACCTTAGAGACTAGATAGGTACATGTTTGTGACAATTGTTGTACCTTTAGTCTCAAATTCCCCTCATCTTCATCAGAAGAATCACTGGGGGATGAGAGGATTGGACCAAAGTCCCTTCTCTCACCACCAGCTTGAGTGTCTTGGCTGCTGGTTTTCCTCTGCTCACTGGCAACCTCAGTTAAGATGCCAGTGGGCTGAGTTGCCATGGTTGAGGTCTTAATGATGTAATCACTTTCAAAAGTGAGAGCCTCTTCCATATGGACATCCTGAACAGGTTCAGATGTGTCCACCTCAGTAATAGGTGACTGATGAGGGATAGACTGAGGAGAGTCAGAGGTACTCATCTCTCTTTGAGTAGGGGAGGAGAAGAGAGACTCATGGTACTCACTGAATCCTAAGTCTTCATCAGTGTAAAAGGATAGGTTGGGAATTGGTTGGTTTAGATCCAAAGGCTGGGGATGGTAGCTATCCCCTGAAGGTTGTTCACTTGAGTGTTGAGACTCAGAGTGAAGGCTTACAGTTGTTGGGCTACTGAGCTCATCAGGTTGAGCTTGAGGAACCTCAGCCCTGATAGGTAAAGTAATGGGAGTGGTTTGCTCCTCAGGAGAAGTGGGAGCTCTGGAGTCCACTTCTTCCTGTAAGGTTGAGTATTTGGGGGCCTGCACAGACTCAATAGCCTGAGCAGGGGTTCGTTGGGATTTTCTTTTGTAGGTGATGAATATTGGAGGTTGTGAAGAGGGTAGGAGAGCAGTAGGTGTGGGTTCAACACTAGCTTGGACTGCTATGTTGTCACCTTGAGCAATGAGCTCTAACATTTTTGGGACTAGGGCTGTTTCTACCCCTGAGAAGCCTACAGTTGGCTTCTTCATAATTTAAAGATGCCGGGCTTCATCTGTCCCAGTTTAAGAATATTGCCTGTTTCCCTCAACTGTGAGCCCAGTTCACAGTTAAGAATGTGTTGAACATATCTAGGAACATGTAATATTCTAAGGAGTCTAAGTTTGCAAGTAAATTAGTATAAACAAATTGTGAATACCTGAACTTGACCCCCTGAACCATTCCATGAACTATAAAGGAGAGATCCTCAGGAATCTGGTCCCATCCACCATGCTTGTTTGATAAGCTGTGGATAACCACATGGAGCAGGTATTTCCACTGGATGAGACCTTCCCTTTCCTGAAGGTCTTTACAGAGAAATCTCCTTCATAGCCCATCTGCTCGAAGGAATGATTAACTGCTTCTTTTGGAAAGAACACTTCACCTGCTTCATCATCCAGCTGAAGATGTCGATTGATGATGGCCGGAGTGATGAAAATTGTTCTCCCCTGCACTGTGGCAGACAGTGCCTTCTCCCCATCCATAATGACCTCTTGGCAGGTCTTCCAGAATTCAAGCAGATGATCCTCATATAGAGGAGGATCAATGGTTAGGGAGGTGAAGTAGTGAGACAAAGACAAGAAACGGCAAACCTCTGAGAAATGAGGATCTTTGTCAGAGCATAACAGAGCAACCTGATTGTGTTGTCTGTGTAGCTGCATGGCAAAGTGAGGATCATTTCTGTGTGGAAGGTCAGCCATTGTGAGGTAGCTCAGAGATGAAGAGAAAGAATGGGAAGTAAATTTCAGAGAGAAAGCTTTGGGTTTTAGGTATGGAAGAAAAGCAGATGATAGAAGAGGGGGGAAACCGTTGGGTTTATATGAGAGAGAAGGATTTCAGAAAAAGTTTAATGAAAGAGGATAAACTTTGAAATCCGTATGTCGGTCCCACCTCTGAAAAAGTAGTTTACCTTTTTGCTCAAAAAGTAGTTTTCTTGGAGTTCGAAAAGCTTCCGAAAGTAATTTGTCTTCGGAAGTTTGATTGAAAAAGCTTCCGAAGCTAAAGTGACTTCGGAAGAATTTTCCTAGAGTCTTAAAGATTTATGCTTCGGAAGAGAAATAAACTTTGGAAAGCTTTGTATAAGAATGAACAAAGCTTCCGAAAGTATTTTTTTTTTTTTTGCTTCGGAAGGAAAAAGTCCTTAAAAATGAATAAGTGTCTAAGTTGAGAATTTTAAGCTTCGGAAGATAATTTTGACTTCTTCCGAAGGTAAAATCTCTTAGACAGTCATTTATTTTGAAGACATATTTTTCTTCCGAAGGTAAAACATTATCTTCCGAGATCAGAAAATTTTCAAGAATCTAAGGAAAATCTTCAAAAAGAGTTTTTCATTCAAAGAACATGAGCTTATGAAGGTGATGAACTAGACAACTTAGGACACACATATATTTTTAAGAAGAAATAAAGAATTAGTTTTAAAAAAAATCTACTCAAAGTTGATCATCCCAATAGCTGATATCAGATACTTAAATCTCTGTTCATCAAAAGCTTTTGTGAACAGATCAGCATATTGTTCATCTGTGTGAACTTTGACTAGTTTAATTAACCCCTTTTCATAGTTATCTCTTATTAAATGATACCTGATATTGATGTGTTTGGTCCTTGAGTGCTGCACAGGATTCTCAGTGATAGAGATAGCACTGTTGTTGTCTATGTGGATAGGAGTCTCTTTGAAGTTAAATCCGTAGTCTAGCATCTGATTTTGAATCCAAAGCACTTGAGCACAGCAGCTTGCAGCAGCAATGTATTCAGCCTCAGCAGTTGATGCAGACACACAGGTTTGTTTCTTGCATTGCCATGAGACAACCCTTCCACCAAGAATTGACATCCCCCAGATGTAGACTTTGCAGTCATGTTGCAACCACCATAATCACTGTCTGTATAGGCATACAGATTGAAATTAGAATTCTTTGGATACCATAAACCAAGTGTTGAGGCACCTTTGAGGTATCTTAAAATCCTTTTCACAGTGATTAAGTGAGACATCTTAGGATTAGCTTGATATCTTGCACAAATACATGTAGCAAACATGATATCAGGCCTGCTAGCTGTAAGATACATAAGAGACCCAATCATAGCCCTGTATAAGTGCTCATCTACACACTCCCCCTCAAGATCTGGACCAAGAGAGTGGTTTCTGGCTATGGGTGTCTTAGCAGTCTTACAATCAGTCATGTTGAACTCTTGAGTATATCTTGAATATACTTTGACTGACTTGAAAATGCCATCTTCAACCTGCTTCACTTGAATTCCTAGAAAGAAATTAAGTTCTCCCATTGAACTCATTTCAAATCTATCTTTCATCAGCTTTTCAAAGTCTTTGCAGAGCCTTGAATTGGTGGAGCCAAAGATGATGTCATCCACATATACTTGAACTAGCAGAATGTCATTTCCTTGTCCTTTGATGAAGAGAGTTCCATCTATAGTACCTCTCCTGTAACCATGTTTACAGAGATACTCAGACAGTGTCTCATACCACTTCCTGGGTGCCTGATGCAGCCCATAGAGAGCTTTGTCAAGCTTGCAGACATAATCAGGATGATCAGGATCTACAAAACCAGGTGGTTGTTTGACATAAACCTCCTCATCAATCACTCCATATAGGAAGGCACACTTTACATCAAGTTGGTAGACCTTGAAGTTCTTGGATGCGGCAAATGCCAGGAATATCCTAACAGCTTCTAGTCTAGCTACAGGAGCAAAGACATCAGTGTAGTCAATCCCTTCTTCTTGTGTGTATCCTTGAACAACTAGTCTAGCCTTGTTCTTGATAATGATTCCTCTATCATCCTTTTTATTCCTAAAAACCCATTTGGTTCCAATGGTAGTCTCTCCCATGAGGAAGAGGACAGAGGTTCCAAACTTTCTGTCTTTTGAATTGAAGCAACTCTTGTTGCATAGCTTCAACCCAACTTCCATCCTTTAGAGCCTCCTCAACTTTCTTTGGCTCTAACTGGGATAGAAAACAAGAGTGAAGACAAACATTTGCTTCATGGGTTTGCCCTCTTGTCTTTACCCCGGAGAACATCTCCAATGATGTTTGTAGTAGGATGAGACTTGTGGATCCTTAGCTGAGGGATCACAGCAAGTTGCTGAGATAGATCCAAATTTGAGAAATTTAGATCTGGTCTTGAAGATTGATCCTCCACATTATCACACTTATCAAGATTAACTTGATCCAATGAGTGTGTGACATCATTGATGTTATCATCTATGGTATAGTTATTAGCATCAAGAGATTCTTGATCACTTTCACCATCACCATTGTTATCTTCTGCAATTGAGATGTCTTTATCTGGTTGAGAGGCCTCTGAACTGGAATTTGAAGGCATGCCAGATGTATCAGCTGGATTTATCATTGTTGTGCTGATAGAAACCTCATTTGCCGAAGTAGTTCCAACTGGAGCTGAAGGTCTTCCAAGCTCAAATCTTGGATCAGGATCACCTGTATTTAAATTTTCTGCAGATCCTGAAACTGCTCACAGATTGATTAAAACAGTTGGTAACTAAATCAAGATCAAATAGCCAATCCGGACCAGAACCAGCCACACTGGGAGTGTGCTCATTGAAAGTCACATTGGCTGACTCCTCAATGATTCTAGTTCTGAGATTGTATACTCTATAAGCTTTAGCTTGAGAAGAGTATCCAATGAAGTGTCCATCGTCTGATTTCTCAGCAAACTTGGCAACTTGATCTTTGGTATTCAAGATGGTGCAGGGACATCCAAATGACCTGAGAAAACCAATGAAAGGTTTCCTCTTGTGCCAAAGTTCATAAGGAGTCTTACCATGTGTCTTAACTACTAAGACTCTGTTTTTGCACATAGCAGGCAGTATTAACTGCCTCTGCCCAGAAGGTGATAGGCAGTTTAGAGTCAGACAACATAGTTCTTGCAGCTTCAATAAGTGTCCTGTTTCTCTCTCTCAGCAACTCCGTTTTGCTGAGGAGTCCTGGGAGCACTGTATTGTCTTGTAATACCCTTGTCATCACAAAATGTATCAAGGATTTGGTTCTTGAATTCAGTTCCTTGATCACATCTTATGGTTTTGACCTTGTGATCACATTGATTCTCAATCTTAAGATGAAATTCTTTAGAATCTCAGGAGTCTCATCTTTAGTTCTAAGAAAGAAAACCCAAGTGAATCTTGTAAAATCATCTGTGATCACTAGACAGTAGAGTCCTTCCTAAACTCATTACACTGGTGGGGCCAAAGAGATCCATATGTAATAAGTGTAGGGAGTAGTGATGGAGTTCTTTTCCTTAGGCTTGTGAGATACCTTGTGTTGCTTCCCTTTCAGGCATGCAACACAATGATCCTATGGTAAGTGTAATAGAAGGTAATGCAACAGTAATATCCTATGGTTGTACAGAGGGGATCTTCGGCTGTTGTTGATGGAGAAACCTCAGTCATTTGGTCTTTCTTAGACTTCCACACACCACCTTGGAGTCTTGGACTTGACCTTCAAACCTTAGAAGCTTTTGGAGCTTCACAAGTTTTAATGACTGATACTTCGAAGAATCTACAGTCACTGCAGTAGACTTTAGTACTTCGGAAGAACTCCTTTCTTCCGAGACCAACTTTGCTTCCGAAGGTATTTTTCCATTTACCTTCTTCTTTGATTTGGAGCTTCCGAAGGAAACAGACTTTCCTTCCGAAGCTTGAGACTTCTTGAGATTCTTTGAAGTCTTTGTATTGGTCATGTGGATAGTACTTTTAGGATTGTATGGACAATCCTTGGCAATATGAGAAGTACTTTCACACATAACACACAACATTTTCTTCTTCAAAGAAATCTCCTTTTGAGAGCAAGACTGGCCTGGTCACATTCCTTTTTCACCTTCATCTTGGTAGATCAGATACAGTTTCCTTGGGCTGTGAACTGTTCTTGGAATTTGATGGTCCAGGCTGTGCAGCAGTGGTACACAGCAGCTCAGTTTTCTTCTTTGTACTGAGATGATTTGAACATGAACCAGAACTTTTAGATAAGAGTTTTTGGTGGATGTCTTCAGTCCTTATTGCTTTGAAGCCTGCAGAGATAAACACTTGTTTCTGCTTAGCATCAAAGGTAGCCTTGATTTCTTGAGCCTTCTTTGCTTTTCTTTTGCTCTTCCTGATCAGGTTCTTTCTCTTGGACTTGGTCATCACAGTTATTTTCTTCTCCTCAGAAGATAGTGGCCCTTGGAGGAATCCTCTTCTTCACTCTTCTCAGAGGGATTCCTCACTATCACTTCTTCATCATCCTCACTTACTGGATCTATGAGAGGAAGCTCATCTTCACAAGTTCCACACCTAGGAGATCTTACAGACAAGATTGTGTGTGGAGGAGCTATCTCATTTGATCCCAGTCCCTGTCTATTTTGATAACAACCTTATTGTGTAGGGATGAGGATATCATGTTCTTGAAGGTCTCTTCTTCAAGAACACTTTTCTCTGCCAGGGCTTTGCTGATCACAAGCTCAGCCTGGCACTTAGTCAACTTAGTGATGAGATCTTGGATCTGAGTTCTAAAATCTGTTGTTCATGTTTTAGTACTGAAATAGTTTTCTCCAAGTCTTCTATCTTTAACTTGTAATCATTTTCAGTTTTTCTAAAGTCAGATTTCAATATGTTTAATGACTCAAGATCAGATCTCATCTCTAGGTTGTAGGACCTGTATCTATTTACTTTAGCAATGCATTCAGGGGAGCAAAGATGTTCTAATACCTTGGCTTCATCATGATCACAGCCATCAATGCTTGGTTTGGAGAAGCATCCTCCACCTGAAAACTCCAGTCAAATCCTCCCTCTTCAACAGCAACCGCAGCATGTTGCTTTGTCTTCTCAGCCTGAGGGGTATTGTTGGAGAAGTTTGGTCTGAGTTGTGTTGACCCCCATTTGCTCTGGGTGCCTTACACTCCCTGGCGAAGTGACCCATAAGGTTACAATTGTAACACTTAACTTTGCTTTTATCCAGGCCAAACTTTCCGCTGGTAGCATTGCTTGGAAATTTTCTTCCTGTCCTCTTGTAGAACTTCTTGGCTCTGTGAGTGAGAAGAGCCATCTGCTGAACTATCTCCATGTATTCCAGGTCATCTGGATGATACAGTCTAGATCTTCAAGAGTGAAGAGATAATTTCCACAGCTTTCATCTGCAGACACAAAGGCTTGTGAAGAACTTGTCTCTTGGAATGGACTCCCTTGAGTAAAGTTCTCCCTTGGTGTCTCCGGGAAGGTGATGAAAGGACCCTTTTGTGAGTTGTCAGGGTAGCATAGGAGATGATGTTGGGGTTCTATGCTGTCCCTTTCAGCCACATGAAGGGCTGAACCCATTTGATTGTTAGAGTTGCCAGATGAACCTTGTAAGTTCATCTCCATCTGGTATCCACTGAGAATCCCATATAACTCTGTCAGAGTAAGAGTTTTAAGGTTCTCAGTCCTCTTGATTACCACACAGTAGTGTCCATTGCCTAGGAAGTGAGGACATGAACTTCCTTACAATGTCTCTGTTCTCAAGAGGAACTCCTCCATCCACAAGGTATCCACAATCTCAACATACCTGAAGTATTGTTGGGTCATGGTTTCACCTGTTTTAAAGGTGAAATTTTCAAACTGCTGCTTCAGAATATCTTTCTTGTTCTCCTTGGCTTCAGAGGAGCCTTCATACATCAGCTTCAGTGCATCCCACAGCTGTTTAGCTGTCTTGCACTTCTTAAAACCTCTGTACACAGAGTTTGGAATAGCAGTCTGAAGAGCAGTCATGGCCTTCCTGTCAATCTCTACTCTTTTCCTATCTTCATCTGAGTAGTTGGCCACATCTTTAGGAATCATACCAGCACCGGTAGCAGAGGGGGTGCTAGGTATGAAAGGTCCATATTCAACAGATTCCCACATTCTTGAGTCAAGAGACCTGATGAAGCCTTCCATCCTCATGCACCAGGTGTCGAAGTCATCAAGAGTGATCAATGGGGATTTGTTCATGGTTCCAGTCTCCATATCAGTCTTTGAGATGGAAGCCATTTGAGAAAAGTTTAGTTTTTGTGTGTGAGGGATCTTAAGATGGTTAGATCTTATATCACGAGCCTGAGAGCTCTGATACCAATTGCAGGATCGTTCAAGGGCTTGAACACAATTACAACACAACAGCACAATGAGGAGATTAACTAAATCTTAATCAAACAGTGAACTAGGTAACCAAAGTGATGCAGAGAACACAAGTAAGCAAGAGACAGAACAAGAGAATATAGTTTTCAAGGTAGCAGTATTTTCTTTCTCAAGTTCTTTTACAAGTGTTACAAAGCATATGGAAAGATACAAGAACTTGGAATACTTATACTACAACCTACAGCCGGCTATACTATGAAAGCCAGCTGGATACAATTGACTAGACACTAACAAAATCAATTGTAGGATCAAAAGGCATATCTGCCTTGTGACTATGACATGCCATAGCTCACATCCTTATACATTACAAAAAGGATAAAGTACATAAAGTAGAAAGTCTCAGACACAAGACCTCAATGTACAGTTACCAAAAGCATGGACCTTTTCACCAACTCTTGTAAGTTGGTGGCTTATCAGAGAGACGCAGCGGAAAAGGTGCTTTATGGAACAGTACATCAGATAAAGCATGTGTACTAAAAGTCTTCGGAAGAAATCTGTCTTCATAGGTTGAAGCTTCGGAAGACTTTGTCTCTTCAAGCTTCGGAAGACTTCATGTTAGGCTTCGGAAGATATTGGTCTTGGCTTCGGAAGAAATTACACTTAGAGTATTTTCTAATGCTTTGTGTAATTCTTCCGAAGCATTCTTCACTTCAGTACTTAGTGCATGTTGCTGAAACACTTAGGCAGTTTTGGGTTGCATCAGACTTCAGGAATCCTTACAAGTACTTATTTGGTTTTACTGACATCAGGAGTATAACTACATCAGTAGTTGTAACTGCATCAGTTTCGTTTAAACAGAAATAGTACAAATTGTGACTTGTTTACTAATGATCATCGGTACTTGTATACTAAGATCATCAGTAGTTATCACTTATTCTAGCTACAGCATACCAAGCCTTAACACAAGGTTTTAGAAAGTTGAACTATCCAAAGGCTTAGTAAATATATTTGCAAGCTCATCAGCACTAGGCACAACTTTGGATCAATCAACCTTTTTCAAAACAACCCTAATAAAATGAGTCTGATCTCTATATGTTTGGTCCTAGAGTGCTGGACTGGATTCTTCCAATACACAAAGCTGAAGCACTATCCATTAATAATGGAGTCTTAGTCTCTATAATGCCATAATCCAATAATTGGTTTTGGCCAGAGTAACCTGAGATTACAACTTGCAGCAGCAATGTACTCGGCTTCAGTAGTGGATGTAGCAATAGATGTTTGTTTCTTACTCTGCCAAGAAATCAAACAGTTGCCTAGGAATTGACAACCACCAGAAGTTGACTTTCTGGTTAACTTACACCCTGCATAGTCACTATCAGAAAAAGCAACTAATTTGCAAGAGTGTCCAGTAGAATACCAAAGACCTAGAGATTATGTACCTTGCAGATATCTAAATATCCTCTTGACTGCAATCAAATGAGACTCTTTAGGAGCAGCCTGAAATCTAGCACAAACACATGTTGCAAACATAATATCTGGTCTAGAAGCTGTTAAGTACATCAAGGAACCAATCATACATCTGTAAAGTGTTTCATCAACAGCTTTACCTTTCTGATCTGCATCCAGTTGTGTGGTGTTGCACATGGGAGTAGAACAGGGCTTACAATTTTGTAAATCAAACTTATTCAAGAGATCTTTTGTATATTTTGACTGATGAATAAAGGTTCCATCAGCCTTTTGTTTGATTTGCAAGCCTAGAAAGAACTGTAATTCTCCCATTGCACTCATTTCAAACTACTATTTCATTAAACTTGTAAAATCATCACACAACTGGGGATCAGAGGATGCAAAAATTATATCATCAACATAAATTTGAACAAGTAGCTTATGCTGATCCACTTTCTTAATAAACAAAGTTTTATCAATGGAGCCTCTAGTGAAATTATTTTTAAGAAGAAAATTTGAAAGTGTTTCATACCAGGCTCTAGGAGCTTGCTTCAACCCATAAAGAGCCTTATCAAGTTTATACACCCAATGAGGATGTTTATTGTCTTCAAAACCTGGTGGTTGACACACATAAACCTCTTCTTTCATTTTACCATATAAAAATGCGCTTTTGACATCCATTTGAAAAACTTTAAGATTGTGGAATGCAGCATAGGCTAAGAACAATCTAATTGCCTCTAGTCTGGCTATAGGGGCAAAGGTTTCATCATAATCAATACCTTCTTCTTGTGAAAACCCTTGTACAACCAGTCTAGCCTTGTTCTTGACAATAAGCCCATTTTATTAGTTTTATTCCTAAACACCCATTTAGTGCCTATTGCACACTTACCTGGGGGTAGAGGAACCAGTTCCCACACTTGCTGCTTTTGAACTGAAGTAGTTCAAGCTGCATGGCTTCAACCCATCCATTGTCTCTCAAAGCAACATGATAGTTCTTTGGCTCTAGCTGACTTATGAAGAGAGCATAGAAGCAGAAGTTAGACAATTGACTTCTGGTTGAGACACCAGCATTGATATCACCAATGATTTGAGACATGGGGTGATTCTTCAGCAGAAAAACGAAAGCAGCAGAAATTCAATGATCTATAACCAATTCTTGCAAATATACTGATTCAATCAAACTTAGATATCAAATAGCAGTTTCAATGATCAATTGTTAGATCGATCAATGATTAACCATGCTCTGATACCATTTGTTAGGATCAGTGATCTAAGTTTGATTAATTATAGAGTATTGCAGTGGAATTCGAACAATGAATTAGACAATTCGCAAGAACACAATTGATATTCGACGCAAAAGTAAACGGTTATACAAAGAGAATTCTGCAAAAGGAATATTTCATTCAATGCTTTCGTGGTGGCTCAATGTCACACTTTACAATTAGGTCAACATTCCTTATATAGGATATGTGACGTCTGCTGATGTCACTTGATAGTGACATCTAACAGAATTATTCAAACTACTGAAACTATGCAAACTACTGAGAATGTTCTCAACTACTGATTACATCTCAGAGAATGTTGAAGTACAAAAACATAAAACTACTGAAACTAAACTACTGAAAGTATAACTACTGAAACTATAACTACTGAAAAGTAAATTACAAGTACTGAAAGGAAACCATCACAACTACTGAAGCTGATAACTTCAGCTATTGTGACAACTACTGATTACTTTGGTCTTTAGTCTTTGTCTTCGGTCTTTGTTCTTCAGACTTTGTTCTTTAGACTTTTACTTTCATACTTTGTCTTCAGCTGATAGCTTGAGACTTTGTCTTTAGTCTTTGTTCTTCAGACTTTGTTCTTCAGACTTTTACTTTCAGACTTTGTCTTCAGCTGATAGCTTCAGACTTTGTCTTCAGTACTTTACTTTCAGACTTTGTCTTCAGCTGATAGCTTCAGACTTTGTCTTCAGCAGTAGTCTTTAGTTCTTGTCTTCAGACTTTGTCTTCAGACCTTGTAATTAGCTGATGTCTTCAGCTGTTGTGATCTTCTTCAGCAGTTGTAATGTCTGTAGGACTTAGAGGTTTTTCTGATCAGGCTCATTGGTTCTTTTGGTCCAACACCAAATGACTGTATGTTCTACATCAACAACAGCTCAAGATTCTCATAGCACAACTATAGGATCTATTACTGTTGCATTACCTTCTATTTCTCTTAGTGAGCCCAAGACAAGTAAGGCTTGGGTTTTCAAATGTAACTAATCATTTTCTTTGTGGAGGGACAACCCAAGTCAAACAAGAATGTTTGGATCATTGACAGTGGATGTTCTAGGCACATGACATGCAATAGGTCACTACTCCAGAACTTTGAATGGATTGATGGAGGGCCAGTTGCTTTTGAAGGAGATGAAGGTGGTTACATTTCCGGACGGGGCAAGGTCATAAATGGTAAGCTCAGCATTGAAAGGTAAACTTTGTTAAGGAGCTTGGGTATAATCTTCTGAGTGTATCCCAATTTTATGATCAGAGTCATAACATGCTCTTTACTGAGCATGAGTGCATTCTTCTCATACCTGGGGTGGTTATTCCTCATGAGCATATTCTGCTTAGAGCCCCCAGGAAAAGGAACATGTACATGATGGACTTGCAAGAAACATCTCCCTTTGGAGAAGTTTCATGTTTTCTGTCTAAAGCCAATAGTGATGAGTCTTTCCTATGAAATAAAAGAATGTGTCATGTAAACTTTATGAACATGAATAAACTTATTAAGAATGATTTGGTAACTAGACTGTCAAACTAAGAGTTTACAAGTGATGACCATTGTGTTGCATGCCTGAAAGGGAAGCAACATAAGGTATCCACAAGCCTAGGAAAAGAAACTCCATCACTACTCCCCTACACTTGTTACATATGGATCTCTTTGGCTCCACCAGTGTAATAAGTCTAGGAAGGACCTCTTACTGTTTAGTGATCATAGATGACTTTACAAGATTAACTTGGGTCTTCTTCCTTAGAATTAAGGATGAGACTCCTGATATTCTGAAGCATTTCATCTTAAAGATTGAGAATCAATCTGATCACAAGGTCAAAATCATAATATGTGATCATGGAACTGAATTCAAGAACCAGATCCTTGATACACTTTATGATGAAAAAGGGTATTAGAAGACAATACAGTGCTCCCAGGACTCCTCAGCAAAATAGTGTTGCTGAGAGGAGAAACAAGACACTAATTGAAGCTGCAAGAACCATCTTGTCTCACACTAAGCTATCAATCACCTTCTGGGCAGACGCAGTCAACATTGCATGCTATGTTCAGAACAAATTTTTAGTAGTTAAGACTCATGGCAAGACTTCTTATGAATTTGGCACAAGAGGAAACCCTTCATTGGTTTTCTCAGGTCATTTGGATGTCCTTTCACCATCTTGAATACCAAAGATCAAATTGCCAAATTTACTGAGAAATCAGATGATGGAAACTTTATTGGATACTCTTCCTAAGCTAAGGCTTCTAGAGTATACAATCTTAGAACTAGAATTGTTGAGGAGTCAGCAATGTCACTTTCGATGAACACACACCCTATGTAGCTGGTTCTGGTCTTAATTGGCTGTTTGATCTTGATTTAGTTACCAACTGTTTTTACAAATCTTGTGAGACTGTTTCAGGATCTACAGATATCTTATCAATAGGTGATCCTGACCCAAAATTTGAGCTAAGAAGACCTTCAAGTAACACATCTTCAGCTCCAGTTGTAACTATTTATGCAAATGAAGTGTCTATCAACACAACAATTACAAACTCAGCTGACATATCTAGGATGCCTTTAAATTATAGCTCAGAGGCAATACAAGCAGATAAATATAATTCAAATGTAGAAGACAATGATGGTAGTGGTGACAGTGATCAAGATTTTCTTGATGCTGATAACCACTCCATAGATGACAATATCAGTGATATCACACACTCATTGGATCAAGTCTCTCTTGATAAGTGTCCTGATGTGGTAGGAGAAACATCCACGCCAGATCTGAACTTCTCTAATTTAGATCTCTCTCTCAGCAACTTGCTATGATCCCTCAGCTAAGGATCCACAAGTCTCACCCTACCACAAACATCATTGGAGATGTTGACACAGGGGTAAGAACAAGAGGACAAACCCATGAAGCAAATATTTATCTGCACTCTTGTTTCTTATCCCAGATAGAACCAAAGAAAATTGATGAGGCTCTAAAGGATGGGAGTTTGGTTGAAGTTATGCAACAAGAGTTGCTTCAATTCAAAAGACAATGTTGGATCAAGAAGAAGGCTAATGCAACCAAAACTAAGTCACTTAGATAAATTTTTGGTACTGCAAAGGCTTCCAAAGCTTAGCATGGAACTTCCGAAGGTTGTAGAGTTCTTCCGAAGACAAAGTGAAAGAACAACTTACGAAGACTGAACTCTACTTCCGAAGTCAAGTATATACTTCTGAAGTTCAAGCCTTAGAAGAATAAACTGAAGACCACTTCCAAAGTATGACGAAAAGAAGAAGTCTCCAAGTCTTGGAAGAAGCAGTCTCTTCCAAAGTATAAGTGGCTTTGGAAATACAAACTCTTCCGAAGCCATTTGACCTTCGGAAGACACTGCTATGAACCAGTGGACACAAGTATGGTCTCTGACACTCCGCTGCAGACCTCTGATACTGTATGGCTTCTTCCTAAAGAGACATGCAGTTGACTATACTTTATTCCACTGTTCACCTTTTTATGATAGTACAAGTTACCAACTTTAGTTGGTGACAAAAGGTAAGTCAGGACATGTCCTGACTACCAAATCTCAGATAAGACTTTATCCGAGATACCTTAAACTTTAGTCTTGTAGTATATACTTTAGCTATAGGATCCCAGCTGGTATCAAAGTATATCCGGCTGTAGGTAGTATTATATATAGGTTCTCTTTGTAACTCATTGTAATAATAGCTGCTTGTAAGAGTCTTGTAATATTGAGTTGAGAAGAAATATATAAAAGTACCTTGAAAATTACTTCTTGTGTTCTTTATTACTTTCTATATTGTGATCAACTCTTACTGATTCTATCTTATCCAGAGTGTTGTTCTAGGTAAGTTTGAGAGAAAAAGATAAGTGTTTAGTGTCAAACTTCGATCCTGCAATTGGTATAAGAGCTTCTCAGGCTCTTGATTGCATGATCTAACCATCCAAATCAACCTTTTTTTCACTCCTCCCTACAACCCACTCACTCTAATGACCCTTAACAAGTCTGAGGTAGAGATGGGAACCATGACAAAGGCTTCCATCATTACTCCTGAAAATTTCAGGTCCTGGAGCAGGAGAATGGAAGGCTTCATCAAATATCAAGATAGCAAAATGTGGAACTCCATCATCAATGGCCTGTAAAAACCAAAGGTGGCATCACCTGGTGGAAATGGTGCCACGATAGAAAAGGCTATGGAGGATTACTCTGATGGAGATAGAAAGAAGATGGACATCGAAAACAATGCTATGACCATTCTCATGATTGCAATACCGAACTCCATTATGGTGGGATTCGAGCATTGCACGACTGCTAAAGAATTATTTGATGCGCTTGCTCAGATGTACTCAAGCTCCAATGACTCAAAGAAAGAGTCGCTCAAGTAGCAGTTTGAGAACTTCACTCATATTGCTGGAGAGACTCTCAGCCAGCAGTACTTCAGGTACATGGATCTTATCTCTTCTCTTCAGTCTGTGAAGATCACTCCCGAACTCAGGGATCTTACTAGAAAGTTCATGAGTGCTCTTCCAAACGAGTGGACATTCTAATGTGTCTCTATCAAGAGGACAGAGAACTTAAACACTCTCATCATGACTGAACTCTATGGCATCCTGGATGGATATCGCCTAGAGATGGAGAGTAAGAAGGGCCACCAAATAAGCAGACCCATGAGTCTTCCTGCTAGCAACACGTTAATGGGTGCTGAAGGCTCATTACCCACACAACCTCAGCATTACCTGACTTATCAGCAGCCATCCTGCTCGTCTGGACCTTACATCACATTTCCTGAGACTCCAAGGTCTCAACAGGCTCAACACAATTCCTTTCCGGAAAGTTGTGCCTTTGTCTCAGGAAGTGGACACTCTGGTGATTTTCAATACTGCTTTGATGATCTTGAGTGTTTCAATCCAGATGATGTAGAGTACATGGTCATTGTCCAACAAATGGCTCTTTTAACTTACAGAGCGAAGAAGTTCTTTAAGAGAACTGGAAGGCACTTTCCTTAAAACCCGACTACCAGCAAGTTCGGGTTTGACAAGACCAAGGCAAAGTGTTACAACTATAACCAACTGGGTCACTTTGCAAGGGAATGCAAGGCTCCCACGTCCAATCTGGGAACCCCACAGGCCTCCACACATCTATCAACCTCAAAGCCCGCTGAGAAGTCAACTAAAACAGCTGCAATATCTCAAGAAGTTGACTGGAGCTTCATGGTATAGGATGTGACTCCTGCTCAAGCTCTCATGGCCGGAACAGATGATGCCCAGGTATATGAACATCTCTGCACTCCAGCCGGTATAGCTAAAGTTAAACTCTATCAGGATTACAATATGGAAATTAGATCTGATATTGAGTCTTTAAATATCTTAAAATCTAATTTTAAAAGAGCTGAATCTGACTAACAAAAGAAAATTGAGGAGTTAGAGAAAATTGTGTCTCTTTTAAAACATGAACACGCCAACTACAAGACTCAAATCAAAGATCTGATATCCAAATTGTCTGAGGCTCAAGCCCAGCTTGTCACTGCTGAGGCTCAAGCCCAGCTTGTCACTGCTGAGGCTCAGGCCAGGAAGCATGCTATCTTTGAGCAAAACTTCCAAGCTATTCTTACATCATCCTCCCACCCCAAACTTTATATCAGAACAAAGGAGGGTTGGGAACCAATGAAATTGCTCCGCCACACTCCTATAAGTCTATTAGACAACCTAGATGTGGTATTGAGGAGCAAGAGGTTCCAACTGTTGACCCTTCCTTACTAGAGTTGAAGGATGAAGTAATAATAGTGGTCCCCACAGGGAAGGAACATGTAGATATACCCATCTCCTCTTGTGAAGAACAAATCCTAACCACTAAGCCCATAAGAAGTAAAGCTAAAGCTGCTAGGAGAACTGCCAAGAAGGTGGCTGAGTCCAAGATGATGATTGACCCCAAGCAAAAAGGTTTTTTATCTCAGCTGGATTTCAAGTGTTAGGTAATTCTAATTCAGGAAAGGAGTGTAATGCCAGCACTTTTGTCCTGCCAAAGGATGAGAAGTTGAAGGGAAAAGTTGCTGATGAAGAAAAGAAGCCCAAGAAACAGCAACCCTCACATTCCCAAATAACTAACATTACATGCATAATGTGTGGTCTACAAAACCACATGGAAAAAGATTGTTACTACAATCCTACAAGCACACATTATGCAAATAATGTTAGAAAAGAAGGAGTCAAGGAAGGTTTAACATTTGGACCTTTTCATACGGTTCAAGTGATGAAAAAGGGAAACCTAGTTTCGGAAGCCAGGTTGCTTTCGGAAGAAACTCCTTCTTCCGAAGGGAAAATGGCTTCGGAAGCAAAAGATAGTAAGGTTTGAAAGAACAAAAAAGTTCCGTTGAAACCTTCACAGAAGAAGACTGCTTTGGAAGAAAAGGTGGTGAAGGCTTCTTCCAAAAAGAAAGAAGCTTCGGAAGAAGCCCATGCTGCAAAAGCTTCTACAAGCTCACCCTCAAAGATCAGCCAAAGGGTGGACTGGAAGATCAAGGAAGATGCTGCAGCCCAAACCTCTTCTTCAAAGACCTCTATTGAACCCCCATGCATAACATTTGGTTCAATTATGTCATTATCTTTGGAAGAACCCAAGACCAGCAAGGCTTGGGCTTCCAAACAAAACTAACAAGTCATCTTATATGAAGAACATCCATATGACAAGAACAACAATGTCTGGATTGTAGACAGTGGATGCTCTAGGCACATGACAGGGAACAGATCTCTACTTCAACAGTTTCAGAACTATGATGGAGGTCCTGTCCAATTTGGAGGTGAGGCCAGAGGATATATTTCTGGCAGAGGGAGTACATCCAATGGTAAATTAAAGGTTGACAAAGTTCACTTTGTCAAAAAGCTTGAACACAATCTGTTAAGTGTTTCTCAATTCTGTGATCAAAAACACCAAATGCTTCTCACAATACATGAGTGCATTATCCTCAAACCTGGAATGACAATTCCTCCAGAATTGGTGCTTCTTAGATCTCCCAGAAAAGTGGATATGTACAAGCTTGATATGAAAAATTATTCCCTAATGGGTGAAGTATCATGCTTTCTTTCCAAAGCTGATAGTGATGAGTCAACACTATGGCATAAACGTATGTGTCATGTAAATTTCAAGACAATGAATAAATTGGCTAAAAATAACTTGGTACATGGTTTGCCTAAAAAGGAGTTTTTCTGCAAAGATAACTGTGTTGCTTGCCTGAAAGGGAAACAACACAGGACATCTCATAAATCCAAATGTGTTAACTTTATCACTACTCCATTACACTTATTGCACATGGACCTTTTTGGTCCCACAAGTATAATGAGCATTGGAAGGAAATCATACTGCCTTGTGATGGTTGATGATTTTATAAGATTCATATGGGTTTTCTTTTTAAGAACTAAAGATGAAACTACTGAAACACTAAAATCTTTTATTCTTAAAATAGAAAATCAAATTTATCACAAGGTTAAAATCATTAGAAGTCATCAAGGGATTGAGTTTAAGAAATTCGTTCTTGACTCATTCTGTAACTCAAAAGGGATTGCCAGACAATATAGTTCTCCCAGAACTCCTCAACAAAATGGTGTTGCTGAGAGGAGGAACATGACACTTATTAAGGCTGCTCGAACTATGTTAGCTGATTTAAAACTACCTCTAACATTCTGGGCAGAGGCAGTCAGCACTGCATGCTATGTGTAGAAGAGAGTTCTTGTAGTTAAGCCCCATGGAAAAACCCCTTATGAGCTATGGAACAAGAGGCCACCGTTCATTGACTTTCTAAGGTCCTTTGGCAGCAGGTGTACCATACTTAACACAAAAGACAATTTAGCAAAGTTTGCTGAAAAGTCGGATGATGCTATCTTTGTTGGGTACACTTCTAGCTCCAAAGCTTATAGAGTATACGATATTAAGAATCAACAACTTGAGGAGTCATCCAACATATTTGTTAATGAGTACACTCCTTGTGTTAGGGGGAACGGCCCTGATCATATCTTCAATTTAGAATTGTTTCCAAACTATTCTAAACCTTATTGTGAGAATGTTTCAGTTGGAACAGGAGTTGAAAATGATGCTGATGCTACTGCTGATGATCAACTGTTTGAGCTACCAAGACCTAGTCTAGATTCTCCAAGAGCTGCAACAAACAAAGTTTCCACCATTCGCAGATCTAATAGCTTGACCATATCAAGGAATAGTGAAGCTTCTACAACTGAATCACTTTGCTGAGCCTCAAAACTCATCAAGTGATCCACCATAACACCAGGTAGAAGGAAGTAGTGTTTTGAAGGAATAGGAAGCTGCTAAATAATACTTCACTACCAACCATTGATGATGTTTCTCACTCATTCAATCAGTCCTCATTGAATGATTTTGAAATAGCAGCAGGCCAGAGTGTTCCAATTCCTGAGCAGAATACGTCCAACCTGGATCTATCTCTGCAACTGGAAGTGATTCGTTGCCTTAGGATTCATAACACTCATCCAGCTAAGAACATCATAGGGGATGTCACTAAGGGTGTAAGAACAAGAGGACAGACTCATCATGGGAATGTCTGCTTGTACTCATGCTTTCTATCCCAGATGGAACCCAAGAAGGTAGAAGATGCCTTAAAAGATAGTAGCTGGCTTGAATCGATGCAAGAGGAGCTGCTTGAATTCAAGAGACAGAAGGTATGGAACCTATGTCCGCTACCATCTGGTCAAGTACCTATAGGCACAAAATGGGTTTTCAGAAACAAGAAAGATGATAGAGGCTTGATCATCAAGAACAAAGCAAGACTTGTAGTTCAAGGATACACATAAGAGGAAGGAATTTATTATACTGATGTCTTTGCACCAGTTGCAAGACTTGAGGCAGTTAGGATCTCCTTGCTTATGCTGCATCCAAGGACTTCACTGTCTATCAACTTGATGTCAAGTGTGCATTTCTATATGGGGATATAGATATGGAAGTCTATGTATGCCAACCTCTAGGATTTGAAGACCCACAACACCCCAACTATGTGTGCAAATTGGATAAAGCTCTATATGGGCTTCACCAAGCACCTAGGCTGTGGTATGTGACATTATCTCAATTTCTTCTGAAAACGGCTACACTAGAGGTACAATTGACAAGACTCTCTTCATCAGAAAGTCTGGAAAGGATATTTTGCTTGTTCAAGTCTATGTCGATGACATCATATTTGGTTCCTCAAATGATCAAATGTGTAAGGATTTTGAGAGCATTATGAAGAAGAAGTTTGAAATGAGTTCCATGGGAAAAATGGACTTTTCCTTGGAATTCAGGTGAAGCAAATGAAGGAAGGGTTCTTCATTAATCAATCTAAGTATGTCTCTGACATCTTAGAAAGATTTGAAATGAAGGCTTGCAAGTCTGCCAAGACACCCATACCCAGAAACCATAACCTTTGTCCTGACCTTGAGGGGGAGGATACTGATCAACATCAGTATAGGGCAATTATTGGTTCTCTGATGTATCTTACTGCCATCTCTCTGCTACACTCCAGCAGATTTGATATTGCTGAGTTAGCAGAGAAGCCATTATCCAACCCCTCCAAATCTGAAGCTGCTGCACTTATCAGAAATCATCTCAGCAGCCTTCAACTAGCCGAGCTAACTGCAAAGGACATGATTGATAAAGAGTTGAGATTGAGAAGACAGGAAGACAAGGAAAGACCTCCCATCAAAGGCACTGCCTTTCGACAGATGGTGGAGGGTCAAGAATTGGAACCTATAGTTAGATGGGAATATGATTATAGTTCCCATCAACTAACTCTTTTCAGAGGGCAACAACAGAGGGTACATCTTATCCAAGGTGACACACAAATATTTACTCTCCTTGGTGCTGAAAGTTTTGAGAAGCAGAAACAAGTGAAGTTTTGGTAGCATCAGCACAGTGGGAGTTTGTTGGATCAAGAAGAAGGCTAATGCAACCAATACTAAGTCACTTAGATAAATTTTTGGTGCTGCATGCAAAGGCTTCTGAAGCTTAGCATGGAACTTCCGAAGGTTGTAGTGTTCTTCTGAAGAAAAGTGAAAGATCAACTTCCGAAGACAGAACTCTACTTCCGAAGTCATATATATACTTCCAAATTTCAAGCCTTAGAAGAATAAACTGAAGACCACTTCCGAAGTATGATGAAAAGAAGAAGTCTCCAAGTCTTGGAAGAAGCAGTCTCTTCTGAAGTATAAGTGGCTTCGGAAGTACTTACTCTTCCGAAGCCATTTAACCTTTGGAAGAAACTGCTAAGAACCAGTGGACACAAGCATTGTTTCTGACACTCCGTTGCAGACCTCTGATACTGTATGGCTTCTTCCTAAAGAGCCATGTAGTTGACCATACTTTATTCCACCGTTCACCTTTTTATGATAGTACAAGTTACCAACTTTAGTTGGTGACAAAAGGTAAGTCAGGGACATGTCCTGACTACCAAGTCTCAGATAAGACTTTATCCGAGATACCTTAAACTTTAGTCTTGTAGTATAGACTTTAGCTATAGGATCCCAACTGGTATCAAAGTATATCTGGCTGTAGGTAGTATTATATATAGGTTCTCTTTGTAACTCATTCTATCAATAGTTCCTTGTAAGAGTCTTGTAATATTTAGTTGAGAAGCAATATATAAAAGTACCTTGAAAATTACTTCCTGTTATCTTTATTACTTTCTATATTGTGATCAACTCTTACTGATTCTATTTTATCCAGAGTGTTGTTCTTAGTGAGTTTGAGAGAAAAACATAAGTGTTTAGTGTCAAACATCGATCCTGCAGACAAAAAGTTTGGAACCTTTGTGCTCTTCCTCATAGGAAGACTACTATTGGAACCAAATGGTTGTATAGGAACTAGAAGGATGATAGAGGCTTTATAATCAAGAATAAAGCTTGACTAGTTGTTCAAGGATACACACAAGAAGAATGGATTGACTACACTGATGTTTTTGCTCCAGTAACAAGATTAGATGCTGTTAGGATATTCCTGGCATTTGTTGCATCCAAGAACTCAAGGTCTATCAGCTAGATGTGAAGTGTACTTTTCTTTATGGAGTGATTGATGAAGAGGTATATGTCAAACAACCACCTAGTTTTGCAAATCCTAATCATCCTGATTATGTCTGCAAGCTTGACAAATCTCTTTATGGGCTGCATCAGGCATCCAGGAAGTGGTATGAGACTCTATCTCAATGTCTCTGTAAACATGGATACTGGAGGGGTACTATAGATGGAACTCTCTTTATCAAAGGACAGGGAAATGACTTAATGATAGTTCAAGTATATGTAGATGACATCTTCTTTGATACAACTAATCCAAAGCTCTACAAAGACTTTGAGAAGCTGATGAAGGATAGATTTGGAATGAGTGACATGAGGGAACTCAATTTTTTTTGGCAATTCAAGTGAAGCAAGTTGAATATGGCATCTTCATTAGTCAGTCAAAGTATGTTCAGGACATACTCAAAAGGTTCAACATGACTGATTGTAAGATTGCTAAGATACCCATAGCTAGGAATCACTCCCTTGGTCCTGATCTTGAGAGGGAGTGTGTAGATGAACATCTATATAGGGCTATAACTGGGTCTCTTATGTACCTTACTGCTAGCAGGCCTGATATCATGTTTGCTACATGTATTTATGCAAGATATCATGCCAACCCTAAGATGTCTCACCTTATCACTGTCAAAAGGATTCTAAGATATCTCAAAGGTGCTTCAACACTTGGTCTTTGGTATCATAAGAATTCTGACTTCAATCTGTATGCCTATACAGATAGTGATTATGGTGGTTGCAACATGACTACAAAGTCTGCATCTGGGGGATGTCAGTTTCTTGGTAGAAGGCTTGTCTCATGGCAATGCAAGAAACAATCCTTTGTCTCTACATCAATTGGTGAAGCTAAATACATTGTTGCTGCAAGCTGCTGTGCTCAAGTGCTTTGGATTCAGAATCAGATGCTTGACTATGGGTTAAACTTCAAGGAGACTCCCATTCACACAGACAACAATAGTGCTATCTTTATCAAAGAGAATCCTGTGCCGCACTCAAGGAAAAAACACATCAATATCAGGTATAATTTTATTAGAGATAATTTTGAAAAGGGATAAATTGAACTAGTCAAAGCCCACACAAATGAACAATATGCTGATCTGTTTACAAAGGTATTTGCTGAACAGAGATTTAAATATCTAATTTCAGCTATTGGGATGATAAACTTTTAGTAGGTTTTTCATAAAACTAATTCTTATTATTTCTTAAAATCTGTGTGTCCTAAGTTGTCTAGTTTACCACTTTCATAAGCTCCTGTTTTCAGGATCAGTGATCTCAAGTTTGATGGATTAGAGTGTAACGCAACAGAATAAGAACAAGAATTAGACAAATTATAGCAAGAATTTGATATTCGTATGCATTAAGAACAAATACGGTTATAACGAGAGAATATATTTCTGTGAAAAGGAATGTTTCAATAATATCAAATGTTTCTGCTCAATCATTCACCGATTACAATTAGGTTGACACTCCTTATATAGAGTGCAATCACTGCTGATATCACGGGATAGTGACATCTGGCAGATTTATTACAAAAATAACTAAAACTTAACAAACTACTGAAATGTTCACAACTACTGAGAACATATCAGAGTGCTAAGTATAAAACATAAAACTACTGATACGAAACTACTGAAACTATAACGACTGAAGAACAAGCTCTTCAGTCGTTTTACAAAACTACTGAAAAGAAAAACATAAAACTACTGAAAGAAAACATGTCACAACTACTGAAGAAGACCTCTTCAGCTGTCGTGACAACGTCTGATACTTTGTCTTCAGCACTTGTGTCTTCAGACTTTGTCTTCAGCACTTGTGTCTTTAGACTTTGTCTTCAGCACTTGTGTCTTCAGACTTTGTCTTCAGCACTTGTGTCTTCAGACTTTGTCTTGAGCACTTGTGTCTTCAGACTTTGTCTTCAGCACTTGTGTCTTCAGCTGTTGTGGACTTCAGCAGTTGTTGTGACGTCTGTGGGACTTAAGGTTTTTCTGATCCGGCTCATTGGTTCTTTTGGTCCAACAAACTCCCCCTGAACCAATGCAGCCAAAACCTTAACTTTATTGAGGTCCCACTTATTGTTGGTGATAAGATTGGTCTTTTTCCTTCTTGATCAGCTAAGAAGATGACCCAACTAAGCACTGGCCTAGGAATAGATTTCTGAAATTGGTTGGCATAGTATGGATAAGAGCCCTGACTTTGGGGAACTGGACACAGGGCTGTGGTCCTATCCATGAAATCTGCTTCCCATGTATAAGCCTGTAGGATTCTTTGGTGTATGCTCTGAGAAACATAATTTGTTCTTCCATGGTAAGATTTTCAGCTCCACCATCAAACAGTCCTTCACGCCCATACAACTCTGAAAATGTACTTAGCCTGTTTGCCATTTTTAAGCTCAACTGTTGTAATCTGTCTGTATGCAAACTCATCTGGGTGAGTACCTTCAAGTAACAGACTGAGCTCATTTTGTTTGAAGTTCTCAAGCCTCTTGTAGACTAACCCCTTTTTAATTACTCTGTTCTCTAACATCTTTTGGGGTGGCTGTTTAGTTTCATAGGCCTTCTTGAAATCTTCTACAATTTCCCAGGGTGATACTACAAGGACCACTGTGATCTCTTCATCTACGATCCTTTTTACTTGGCTCTTGTATCTCGAAGGAATGTATTTCTTCACAATTCTGTGAGCCACCCTAGGATCAGGCCATATTCTCACCTTTTCCTTTTGATATTGAAATGTGTTAGCAAGGGTGTACAATCTCAGAGCTTCTTTCTTCATACTGATTATTGATGAAGAAGCAGCATAAGTTTTGTCTATGCTTTTCAGCATCTCATCATCATGAAGCTTTTGCTGTTGTTCTTCTTCTATCTTTACTCTCACAGCTTCCATCTGTGAGGTGGGAGTGATGGGCATAGGTTTGGCTTTAGGCAAAGTTAGGACTGCGGAAAGAGGCAGCCTATCTTCTTCCTCATCATCCTCTTCTTCTTCTTCTTCTAGCCTCAACACCCTTCTCTTCTTCTTCTTGGGTGCATCATCGGCTGTTGGTTTTGAGGGTAAAGGAATTGGTTTAGTGGGTTGTGGTAGTGGTGATTTTGAAGTGGGAGGTTTTGCAGGTTGTTCTAGCATTCTTGTAGTGAGTGAGGCTTTTGAGTGTTTTGCTAGTTCCTTTCTGTTCCCAGCACCTGCCTCATTTAGTGCTTCAATCACCAATCCTTTAGTGTATGCTTCAGACGAACAGATCTTGGTGGTTTGCCAAGATACTGTCCCTGGTCCATGACTTAATCTCGATCAATGATCTCCCAAGGTACTTTGCAATGAATCTGATCATGATCTCTAGTCTTTCTCTTTCTAATGCATCATAACTTGCCCATCTTGAGTTAATTTCTTCAACTTCAAGTCTCCTAATCTCTAAGTCAAGCTGTGTAGTATCAACCCCTGTCTATACAGTTGATAAATAATGGAGTCCATTGATTTACTGTGTGTAGCATCCGCCATTTTGATCATCTCATCGAGTTCGAGTTTTTTTCTTTTCCTTCAACCTTCCTCTTCTTATATGTGACATGAAAGTCTTTGTGACTTTCACCCACTTGATCAAGGTCAGCTCCCTTCACAAACTACTCTTCCTTCTCAGTCTCCTTTTCTTTCTTCCCCTTTATGCTCTTCCTCTTTGCTTTCACTGACTGACTCTCCCCCTTTTTGGTTGCATTGGTTGCAAGGGTTTGAGTAGCAGAAAGCCTTGTGCTCACAATCTTCTCCACCAGGGGTGTATGATTGAGGGAAGCCTCTCATATGTCTTGATCATGGGGGGGTGATGAGGTAGGGATTGCTGAAAGATAGCAGCTGTTTGCTCAGAGGGGTTCTGTCCCTGAGAAGCAGTGCCAGAAATAGAAGCTGGTGGCTCGGAAGTTTTGAGTGGCTGAGTGTGTGGGAGACCTTCAGGTGAAGGTGCCATCTGTGGGTTTATGTTGGTGGCAGATGGACTTGCTGTTTGAGAGAACTGGTCACGTAGTCTTTGTAGTCTACTGACTCTTCCTCAAGAATTGTGTTCTGGGCCAGAACATCATAAAAGAAGCCCAGGTCATCATCAGCAGATGCTGAATCACCTGACCTCCTACTTGTAGCAGGATGTACATGCCACTGGTTGTAGACCAGTTTTAGCATGTGCCCCTTTTTCTTGGAACTGGGGACTTCCAGCCTCAGGATGATGTCCTTTATCAGTGTTGCCTCTGGTGAGGTCTTAGCTATGTTACCAGCCTCAGTCTGATCATGTGCTGATTCAGAAGAGGTGGCAGCCTCACCAGATGTTCTGGTCTCCATATCCACACCAGGAGATAGAACAGTTAAACCCTTGTGCTGTGGGCTGTCAGAAGCATGTTGATCCTCTTCCTCAATTGCTGTGGTTATCCCCTTTGTTGGTGTTTGTGGGGAGGAGGAGAGGCATGCAGCTGAGTCAGCATGTTTGCAATAATGAGAGTAGGACTTTGTGGGGTGGTTGCAGTGGGAGATGGGGTAAAAGCAGTATGCACCTAGGGAGAATGGTGCTATTCAATGGCAATCTCCTCAAATGAGGAAGATCCCAGATTAGTGGGTACCCCTTCTTTGGTTGCTGTAGGCTCCTTTTGAGAGGAATCCTGAGCGCTGTGGCTGGTGAAGTCCTTGTATCCACTCGGGGGTTATAACCAGTGGATATAGCATGCGTTTGTGTTGCAGGGGCATCCTCAGGGGACTTATTTCCCTGAGTAGCCTTTTTTGTCTTCTTTTTAGTGGGTTGGTGGGGACTTTGGATTTGGAGGTGGTGGCTGTGGGTTCTAGCTGCGTGGGTTTGCGCAGCTTGGTAGCCATTTTTAGTGATTGGTCAGAGTTGTGCCGGGAGTATACTTCAGGCAATACAGCCGTAACAGGGACTCCCAGGACAACAAGTCCCTCAGCTTGAAGCTGGTTTTCAATTATGGCCATTATGAACCGAGGATATAATATCCAACGGTTAGCAAGTTGTTTTTGGGCCATATCCTTGAGCTCTAAAAATAGTTTCAGAAAATTTAAAGTTGTTGCTCAAGGATGGAGTACATTACCTGTTGCCACCTTGTGGACATTTGATCCCATGATGAAGTCTTGGGGGCAAGGCAGACATTTACCATGTGAAAGATGAGACGTTCGGCATCCTGGAAATGTTTCTTCAATATGGTAGATGCACTCAGGTTACCCCGGTATCCATGGTGGCAAATGATTGATCTAGTGAGCCCTTTGGATAACCAGTTGGGAAAGTGGCATCATCCAGATTGAGGGTTTGGCGAAGAGTGTCTGGAGTAATGACCACTTTTGACGATGGACAAACGATTGAAGAGACTCTATGTCATTCTCCTTAGAGACAAGAGTGACGTTTGTCCAGAATTGGTTAAGAGATTCGGCATATACGGTGGGATTTAACAGAAAAGCCGTTTTGTAAGGTGACTGAACCATTAAATCAATGGCATTGTGAAACTTGGTCCAGTATGGCGATTTTGTGAGATGTGCGTCACAGTTGTGTCGTGGTTTTAGTTGCATGGTCGCCATTGGGAAGAGAGGTTACAGAGTTTTTGAACGTTAGGTTTGAGAAGAGAAGAAAGTAAAAACTCTGAAGGTGGGATAAGGTATTTAAAGGGTAGGGTTAGAAAACGACTGAAGGTTTTGGTGTTAGTCATGAGTTGTTGAAACTACTGATGACGTGGTATTAACTTTCAGAGGTTTGGAATGACTGACCGTATTGGTGTGATGAGCAGTTGTTATAAAACAACTGAAGACTTGGTTTTAACCGTCAGACGTTGAAACAGCTAAAGTCTCTGATTTAGTCATCAGTAGTTATAAAACTACTTAGATTTAGTCATCAGTAGTTATAAAACTACTGAAGACAGTTTTGACTTCAGGTGATGAAACAACTGAGGACTTGGTATTAGTCATCAGTAGTTGGGAAACTACTGAAGACTTTGGTTTTGTCAGCAGGTTGTAAACACTGAAGACTTGGTGTTAGTCTTCAGTAGTTGTGAAATACTGAAGACATGGTTTTGCTTCAGTTGTTTAGAAAGAAACAGCAGTTGGGAAACTACTGAAGAGAAAAAGGCTCATCAGTAGTTGTCGTCAATTCATTGCTTTTCAGCTGTTTCATACTGTCCTCAACACATACTCATCAGACATTTTCATCTGTTTTCAGATGTTTCATAGGACATCAGTACGTATTTGTATTTCTGACAACAGTAGTTGTAGCTACATCAGCTGTTGTAACTACATCAATTGTTTTAATAAATAAAGTACTTGAGTACTGAGAAGTTAAGCTCTAGTAGTTTAAAGAAAACTTCCGGAGAGAAAATAACTTCAGTACTTATATATATGACAATAATAAACTAATGATCATCAGTACTTGTGAGCTGAGATCACCAGTAGTTGTCACTTATTCTAGCTGCAGCATACCAAGCCTTAACACTAGGTTTTGGAAAGTTGTGCTATCCAAGGGCTTAGTGAAAATGTCTGCAAGCTCATCAGCACTAGGAACAAATTTTGGATCAATCAGACCTTTTTCAAAGCAATCTCTAATAAAATGGTGTCTGATTTCAATATGTTTAGTCCTAGAGTGCTGGACAGGATTCTTGACAATACAAAGAGCTGAAGAGCTGTCCATTAACAATGGGGTCTTAGTCTCTGTTATGCCATAATCCAATAATTGGTTTTGAAGCCAGAGTACCTGAGATGTACACTTGCAGCAGCAATGTACTGCTTCAGCAGTTGATGTAGCAACTGTGGTCTGCTTCTTACTCTGCCAAGAAATCAAGCAGTTGCCTAAGAATTGGCATCCTCCAGAAAGGACTTTCTTGTCAACTTACACCCTGCATAGTCACTGTCAGAAAAAGCAACTAATTTACCGAATGTCTAGTAGAATACCAGAAACATAGAGATGGAGTGCCTTGCAGATATCTAAAGATCCTTTTGACTGCAATCAAATGAGACTCCTTAGGTGCAGCCTGAAATCTAGCACAAACACATGTAACAAACATATATCTGGTCTAGAAGCTGTTAGTACATCAAGGACCAATCATGCATCTGTAAAGTGTTTCATCAACCACTTTACCTTTCTGATCTGTATCCAGTTGTGTGGTGTTGCACATGGGAGTAGAACAGGGCTTACACTTTTGTAAATCAAACTTTTCCAAAAGATCTTTTGTGTATTTGGACTGATGAATGAAAATTCCATCAGCCTTTTGTTTGATTTGCAAACCCAGAAAGAACTGTAATTCTCCCATGGCACTCATTTCAAACTTCTGTTTCATCAACTTTGTAAAGGCATCACACAACTGTGGATCAGAGGATGCAAAAATAATATCATCTACATAAATTTGAACAAGTAGATTATGCTGTCAGCTTTCTTAATGAATAAAGTCTTATCTATGGAGCCTCTAGTTAATTATTTTCCAGAAGAAAGTTTGATAATGTCTCATACCAGGCTCTAGGAGCTTGTTTCAACCCATAGAGAGCCTTATCAAGCTTATACACCCATTAGGATGTTTATTGTCCTCAAAACCTGGTGGTTGACATACATAAACCTCTTCTTTAATTTTCCCATACAAAAATGCACTTTTGACATCCATTTGAAAAACTTTAAGGTTGTGATAAGCAGCATAAGCTAAAAACAATCGAATTGCTTCCAGTCTGGGTACATGGGCAAAGGTTTCATTATAATCAACCTTCCTCTTGTGAAAACCCCTGTACAACAGTTTGGCCTTGTTCTTAACAATAAGCCCATTTTCATCAGTTTTGTTCCTAAACACCCATTTAGTGCCTATTGCACACTTACCTGGAGTAGAGGAACCAGTTCCCACACTTGCTGTTTCTTGAACTGAAGAAGCTCAAGCTGCTTGGCTTCAACCCATCCATTGTCCCTTAAAGCAATGTGATAGTTCTTGGCTCTTGCTGACTAATGAAGAGAGCGTAGAAGCAGAAATTTGACAATTGACTTCTTGTTGAAATGCCAGCATTGATATCACCAATGATTTGAGACATAGGGTGATTCTTCAGATCTTGGTACACAATAAGATCTGTGCAAGTGTTTGTAGCAGGCTCAGCAGCAACAGATGGTGATGGTGAAGCATTTCCTTGAAACCAATCAGTAGATGGTAATTCAAAGGAGTTGAAGTTGTAGAAATCTCATCAGCATTTATTGTGGATTGTGCTACTGAAGCTACAGGAACATCAGGTCTAGCTGATCAGGCAGTTGATCACTAAACTTGAAAAGGTGATTACTGATATCATCATCATCATCAGTAACACCAGATGGATGACTAGCTACAGAAGATGATGAATTCATATGATCTGCAACAGCAGGTGGTTGATAAGGAACATATTGCAGAATGTCCAGATCAAACAACTCCACAGGGTTTTGGAATTGTATCCTTAGGGGATTCATTGAACTCACATGCAAGGTTTCTTCAACTATCTTTGTCCGACAGTTGAATACTCTATAAGCCTTGCAAGTGGATGAATACCCAACAAAATACCCTGCATCCACCTTAGAATCAAACTTTTGGAGTTGATCCTTTGTGTTGAGAATGTAACAGGGAGACCCAAATGCTCTAAAGAATGAAATCAAAGGGGCTAAATGATGTAAAACTTCATAAGGAGTTTTATCAACCTCTGATTTACTAAGGCTCTATTCTGTACAAGCAGGCTGTATTGACAGCTTCAGCCCAAAAGGTCAGTGGCAGACTAGAATCAGCCAACATGGACCTTGCAGCTTCAATGAGGTCCTGTTCTTTCTCTCCACTACTCCATTTTGCTCTGGAGTCCTGGGATGCTATACTGCCTCTTGATTCCCTTTGACAAGTACAACTCATCAGAGTGTGGTTTTTGAATTCAGTACCATTGTCACTCCTCACACACTTAACTGTAGGGAATCTGCTTCTCAACATGTAACACAAAGTTCATAATGGACTGAGCAGCCTCATCCTTTGAATGAAAGAAGAAGGTCCATACATATCTAGAGTAATCATCCACAATTACCAGACAGTATTTCTTCTTTGCCATACTCATTACCTTCACAGGACCAAAAAGATCCATGTGCAGTAGTTGTAAGCAGTTAGACTTGGATTCTTCTATGGTTGGGAATGAAACTTTATTTTGTTTCCCTTTTAAGCATGCAGTGCAGATTTCATCACAATTGAACTCCTTTATTGGAAGACCTCTCACTAAACTCTTGTGGATCAGCTGATTCATGTTTTTGAGATTAACATGACCCAGCCTTCTATGCCACAGTTTAGATTCTTGGAGAGAGGCCTTGGAGAACAAGCATGGATGGCCTCTTAACTCAATTTTCTTTGATAGATCCAAGGCATATACTCTTCCTATCCTGTTAGCCTTCAGGAGAGTATTATCATCCAGTACTTTGTCAATCAGGCTCAGAACCTTGGAAGACAGAATCCTACAGTTCTGGCTTGTGAAAAGAGCAACATGTCCTTTGTCACACATCTGACTGACACTCAACAGATTGTATTTGAGATTCTCCACATGGTTGACATCATCAAATCTAATATCTCCATTAGACACAAATCCCTTTCCAATGATGTAACCTTTAGCATCATTCCAAATGAGACAAATCCCTTCTTTCCCTGAGAGTAATCATGAAGAAAGAGCTGTCCCAGTCATGTCATGGATCCTCCACTGTCCATATACCAGATGCTTCTTTCGCATGCTGAAGAACCCTGCACAATCATAAAAACTAGTTAGCTTTGGAGACCCAAACCTTTTTGGTTTTGGGACTGACTTTATCAACAGATTTAACCATAGTTGGTTTCTCATGATTAACAGCTGATGAAGATGGAGATGGTGCTGAATTAGATTTGGACCTGGAATTCCTCTCCAGTGGTTTGATCACATGGGCTTCAAGTTGGTTAACTCTCCCCAACAGATGCTGAACCATCATAACAAGCTGTGTCTGATTTGAAGCTCAAGCTTTCAGTTCATTTGACACTCCAGAGCTTTTTTTTGATGAGTTCCTGTGACCCACCATTTCCTCCTTCTTAGATTTCACAGACTTAGTCTTATGTTTATCATGAGGAACAATATCAGCTGCCTTATGATAACCTGTATCCTTCTTAGTGGATTTAGGTAAGGCCTTGGGTTTATCAGGTTGAGATGATTTGGTACAAACTTGGTCTCAAACTCAGTTTTCATTTTATTTATTTCTAGTTTAATGAGCTCATCCCTTTGGAGCCTTAAACCCTTTTTGTACCAACATTCATCAGATAGATGATTGAATTTACCACAAATTTCACATGGTTTATTCTTCATCTTGGACATCTTTATTACTGAAGTGGAAACTACTGAAGGTGTGATCTTCAGTACTTTCCTCCTATCAGTACAAGGTACTAAAGGATTTGTAACAACTGAAGACTGGTAATTCAACTGTTTTCATCCGTCCTAATAGACTGTTTATGGATTCCTCAGCAGTTGTTAGTCCTTGTATTTCAATGATTTGAAATGCTTTTCAGATGTTGGGTCTCTTTCAGTACTTGGGGTACATTGAGGAACAACATCTGAAGTACTCAG
Source organism: Flaveria trinervia (assembly GCA_025506515.1). Taxonomy (NCBI): domain Eukaryota; kingdom Viridiplantae; phylum Streptophyta; class Magnoliopsida; order Asterales; family Asteraceae; genus Flaveria; species Flaveria trinervia. Next base: position 28,279,913 of record CM046441.1, read on the forward strand.
CTTCATATGAGTCTAAGTAGTTAGACCATCAGTCAATTTATTTGTTGAGATCTTAACATTGGTTCATTCTCTGATCTTAGATTATCATTGGAGAATGACTCACACAATAATGTGGTTTGGAGATTGCTTTAACTTTCAGACTTAACTATGGAGTTAGGAGTAAAGTCTGTTGGTGGAGCAGTATGGTTGTAACCAATGCCAAACTCACATTTGAAGTAGTTTGCTTGCTAAGAAGCATTTCAAATCCCTTGCATGATGAGACCCAGCGTTCACACTCAACTTGGGTCACTGCAAGTTTTTCTTTGAGACTCCTGTGGTCTTCCAGAATAACCTCTAGCTTGGCCTTTTCATCATTTAATTGGCATTTAAGCTTATAAATCTCATCACTTTTACTGTTATGAGCAGACTCATACTCAGCTTTTCTTTTGAAAATGGTTTTCTCAAACTCAAGTTTTTGATTATTAATGCTACATTTGCCTCTCTAATAGAGACAAAGGCAGCTATGCATGATTCAGAACATAACTTGGCTTTAGCCTCTGAAGATACCTGAGTTACCTGTGAAGATGATGCATTTGAACAGGAACCCTCAGTAGACTCCAGGGCCATGAGAGTAAGATTTCCAAAAGGGTGTTCACCACCATGTTGACTAGCACCGCATAGTATTGCTCAGTGTGACCAGACAAGTTATCAGATAAGCTACTCCAGTCAACGACTCCAGGTGTGAAGAAGCTGTGATGAGGTTGTGATTGAGATGGAGATGGTTGAGGTTCTGGTAGTGCATGAGATTGTGGTACTATAGGAGCTTGAACTTGATTTGACTGTGGCATATAATAGCAGGGATAAGGATATGGCATTTGACCCTGAGGAACAAAATATACAGGAGATTGAGGGTGTGATGAATGACTAGAACCAGCAGAATGTTGCCCTTTGGATTGTGAATTGTTATTTGGAAAAGTCAAAAAGGGTGCAGAAGTGTTAGATCTAGTTGATCTACACTCTCTTACAAAGTGTCCAAGCCTGTGGCATTTGTGACGCTTCAACTTGCTCTTGTCAAAACTGACTTTGGTTTTGTCAGGGAGTCCAGGAAATTTCCTGCCAGTTCTCTTGTAGAATTTCTGAGATCTGATATTGATCAAGGCCATTTGGCTCAAAATATCCATCTCTTCTAAATCATCATCAGCAATGCCCTTCAAATCATCCATGATAAAGCATAGATTGTCACTATTATTACCAGAATAACAGTCAACACTCACAAAGGCATGATTAGAATTGTTTGAGGTGAATCAATATGCTCATCATAGTGGCATTCTGATCCTGCATACTCTGACTCATGACTTACCAAGGCAGTGTTTCCTGGTACAAAATCATCAGTGAGCTTTCCAGATGATGAGAGTCTTCGTTTCTGTTCTATATCTCTCTCTCAAATGTGAGAAATTTCCCATGGAGTTGGGTGAGAGATAGTTTGTCCAAATTTGCACTGGAGCGTAGGACAATAGTATATGTGTCCCATCTCTTAGGCAGTGATCTGAGAAATCTGTTATTCATCTGGCTATTTGTGTACTCATGTTTGACCATTTTTAATTCAGAGATCAAACAAGAGAACCGCTCAAACTGTTGAGTCAGTGTCTCACCCTTCCTATGAGAGAATGTCTCATTTGTTGGGCAAGGATTTCTCTATTATTTGCCAAGACCTCATCTGTTCTCCAAATTGTTCTTTCAAGGCATTCCAGAGGTCATGGGGAGTTTCATAATGTATTAGCCCAGAATAGATTTCATTGGGCAGTGCTATGGCTAGAATTCCATGGGCTTTTGCATTAATCTCAAACAATTTCTTATCCTCATCTGAGTATCGCTCCCTCCTCTTCGGAACCATTTGATTGGTTTTTAGGTTGTTCACCATAGGCTTGTGTGGACCATGTACCACTGATGTCCAACAACCTGAGCTGTTAACAGACAGGTGATGGAGCATTCGTCATTGCCATATGTTGTACTCATTCCTAACCAGCATTAGAGGCTTGGTTGAGGAACCAGTATTCTGAGGATCATTGGAAGGAGTAGTCATTTTAGGTCCAAATACAATTTAATTCAAGCTTTTAAAAGATTTTACACAGACCACAACAGACTCAATGAAAACCAAGAATAAATCTCAGGATGAATGACCAAAAACACAGAAAATTCAATCTCTATAACCGTTTCTTGCAAAAATGCTAATTCAATCAAACTTGGATCTTGGATAGCAGTTTCAATGATCAATTATTAGATCGATCAATGATGAACCTGCTCTGATACCATTTGACAAGATCAGTGATCTCAAGTTTGATGGATTAGAGTGTAACTCAGCGGAATAAGAACAAGAATTAGACAAATTATAGCAAGAATTTGATATCCGTATGCATTAAGAACAAATACGGTTATAACGAGAGAATATATTTCTGTGAAAAGGAATGTTTCAATAATATCAAATGTTTCTGCTCAATCATTCACCGGTTACAATTAGGTTGACACTCCTTATATAGAGTGCAATCACTTTTGATATCACGGGATAGTGACATCTGACATATTTAATACAAAAATAACTAAAAATTAACAAACTACTGAAATGTTCACAACTACTGAGAACATATCCGAGTGCTAAGTATAAAACATAAAACTACTGATACGAACCTAGTGAAACTACAACGACTGAAGAACAAGCTCTTCAGTCGTTTTACAAAACTACTGAAAAGAAAAACAAAAAACTTCTGAAAGAAAACCCGTCACAACTACTGAAGAAGACCTCTTCAGCTGGTGTCACAACGTCTGATACTTTGTCTTCAGCACTTATGTCTTCAGACTTTGTCTTCAGCACTTGTGTCTTCAGACTTTGTCTTCAGCACTTGTGTCTTCAGACTTTGTCTTCAGCACTTGTGTCTTCAGACTTTGTCTTCAGCACTGTGTCTTCAGACTTTGTCTTCAGCACTGTGTCTTCAGACTTTGTCTTCAGCACTTGTGTCTTCATACTTTGTCTTCAGCACTTGTGTCTTCAGACTTTGTCTTCAGCTGTTGTGGACTTCAGCAGTTGTTGTGACGTCTGTGGACTTAAGGTTTTTCTGATCTGGCTCATTGGTTCTTTTGGTCCAACACTTTGGATGAAAACTTTTTGAAGATTTTCCTTAGAATTCTGAAAATTTTGATTTTCCGGAAGATATGTATTTACCTTCGGAACAAACTTATGCCTTTAAACCAAATAACTGCCCAAGTAGTTTACCATCTGAAGAAATTTTAGAAATATCTTCTGAAGCTTAGGCACTTATATGTTTTCAAATACAACTTTCTTCCGAAGAAAATTAACTCTAGGAAGCTTTGCTCCCCTGAACAAAGCATCCTAGTCTTAATTCTCTTCCTAAGCTAATTTTTACAACTCTTAGGAAATTCTTCCGAAGTCATTTTAGCTTCAGAAACTTTTTCATTAAAACTTCCGAAGATAATTTACCTTAGAAAACTTTTTGATTTCCAAGAAAACTACTTTTTGAGCAAAAGTAAACTATATTTTCAGAGGTGGGTACGACTTACGGATTTCAAAGTTTATATTCTTTCATTAAACTTTGTCCTATAAACCCAACTCTTTCCCACTCTTTCTATCATCTTCTTCTTTCTTCCTGACCTAAAAACCCAACTTTCTCTCTGAAATTACTTTCATTCATCTTTCTTCATCCTTAAGCTCTCTCAAAATGGCCAACCTTAACTGCAGAAATGATCCAAACTTCTCCATGCAGTTACACAGGCAACACAACCAAGTTGTTCTATTACACTCTGAGAAAAATCCTCATTTCTCAGAGGTTTTCCTTTTTTAACTCTATCTAACTACTTCACCTCCCTAACCATTGATCCTACTCTTTAATCAACTGCTAGAATTTTGGAAGACTTTCCAAGAGGTCGTTATGGATGGGGAGAAGGCACTGTCTGCCACAATGCAGGGGAGAACAGTCTTTATCACTTCATCCATCATCAACATGCATCTTCAGCTGGATGATGAAGAAGGTGAGGTGTTTTGTCTCAAAGAAGCTATCAACCACTCCTTCGCGCAGATGGGCTATGAGGGAGATTTCTCTGTAAAGACCTTTAGGAAAGGGAAGGTCTCATCCCAATGGAAATTCCTGCTCCATGTGGTTATCCATAGTTTATCAAACAAGCATGGTGGATGAGACCAGATTCTTGAAGATCTCTCCTTCATTGTTCATGGATGGTTCAGGGAGTCAAGTTCACATACTCACAGTTTGTCTATACAAATATGCTTGCAAACTTGGACTCCTTAGAGTACTACATGTTCCCTAGATATGTTCAACACATTCTTAACTGTGAACTGGGCTCACAATTAAGGGGAACATGTACTACTCTTAAACTGGGACCGATGAACCCCAACATCATTAAAATCTTGAGAAAGCCCACTGTTGGCTTCTCTGGGGTAGAAATAGCCCTTGTCCCAAAAATGTAGAGTTCATTGCTCAAGGTGACAACCTAGCAGCACTAGCTAATGTTGAACCCACACCTTCTACATCCCAACCACCTCAACAGCCACAAATCACCCTCACTTACCAAATAAAATACAAATGAACCCCTACGTAGACTACTCAGTCTGTGCAGGTACCTATATACTCACCGACATAGGAAGAAGTGGACACTAAAGCTCCCACTTCTCTTGAGGAGCAGACCACTCCCATTCCTTCAATGATCAATGTTGAGGTTCCTCATGCTTAGCCTGATGCGCTCATCAGCCCAAATGCGCTAAGCCATCACTCTAAGTCTTAACACTCAAGTGATCAACCTTCAGGAGATAGTTACCATCCCTAGCCTTTGGACTTAAACCAACCAATTCCCAACATTGACTTCTATACTGATGAATATTTAGGTTTCAATGAGTACCATGATTCTCTCTTCTTTTCCCCTACTCAAAGAGAGATGAGTGCTCTTAAATCACCTATAGCTAGCATATATTAGTCACCCATTGTTGAGATGGACACTTCTGAACCTGTTCAGGATGTCCATATGGAAGAGGCTCTCACTTTTGCAAGTGATTTCATCATTAAGACCTCAACCATGGTAACTCAGCCTTCTGATACCTTAATTGAGGCTGCTAGTGAGCAGAGGAAATCCAACAGCCAAGAACCTAAAGCTAGTGATGAGAGAGAGGACTCTGGTCCAATCATCTCATCCCCCAATGATTCTTCTAATGAATATGAGAGGAATTTAAGACTAAAGGTGCACAAACTGTCTAAAACATGCACCTATTTAGTCTCCAAGGTTAGTCATCTTGAATCTCAAGTGACTACCTTGCAAAACAGGGTCAATGATCAGCACCTTGAGATTTCTTATCTTAAGGAAAAATTAGTTAGGAGACCTTTAAGATGAGCTCAACTAGGAACACAAGAACCTATGGATGTGATTTACCTAACTCCTAGCTCACCTATGCAAGTGGGTGATGCTACCAAAAAGGGGGAGAAAGTCATTACAATCATAGAACCTAGGAGTTCTTCAGAGAGTGTTGATATTGAGGACTCACCATCCTCACTTGCAACTGTGCACACTCAGCAACTTCCTCAAGTTCATATTGAAGTGGACTCTATAGACTCCTACATACAAAGTCTGTTTGAGGAAGGAATACTATGGGCTATGTCATCTCCACCAACTTCAAATCACATCATTGGATGGAGATATGACACAATAAAAGAGCTCTTATCACTCTTAGAGTTCAAAGGAAGCAAGCGGTCTTCAATTTTTAGACCTTGAACTTCTATGAAGGTCTGGATCTACTCAACATGCCACTTGTCAATCCCAGCCAATCAAGACAAGGTGACAGGTTGGCTCAAAGAATCCATGATAGAATCACTGTAGAGTTCAGCTTCAGAAGGAGACTAAGGCAATCAGGCAATGACATCGGTCAACTGGATGTTGAGGTAGACCCTAAGATTAGTTTCATAGGGGAAACATTGACTGTTGGACCAAAAGAACCAATGAGCCAAGATCAGAAAATCTCTAAGTCCCACACGGTATCACAACAACTGCTGAAAGCCTCATCAGTAGTTTGACAAGTGCTGAAGACTTCAACAGCTGAAGATCAAGTGCTGAAGACCTTAACAGCTGAAGAACCAAAGTGCTGAAGTACAACAGCTGAAGAACACAAGTGCTGAAGCTGAAAGACCAAGTACTGAAGCACAACAGCTGAAGAGTTCACAAGTGCTGAAGATCAACAACTGATGTACAAAGTCTGAAGACAAAGACTGAAGACATCAGCTGATGATATCTACTGAAGTCATCAGCTGATGAAACGCCTGAAGATCAAAGTCTGAAGACCAAGTACTGAAGCCTCAGTAGTTTGTCACAACTGCTGAAGAGTACTTCTTCAGTAGTTGTGATATCAGTAGTTTTATGTTTTATGTTTCAGTAGTTTTGTAAAACGACTGAAGAGCTTGTTCTTCAGTCGTTGTAGTTTCAGTAGTTTTATATTTTGTACTTAACTTGCTGATATGTTCTCAGTAGTTGTGAACATTTCAGTAGTTTGTTAAGATTTAGTTATTTCTGTATTGGATCTGCCAGTTGTCACTTTCCGTGATAACAGCAGTGACTGTTGCACTCTATATAAGGAGTGACAACCCATTGTAATCATGGAGCGATATGAGCATTGAATGGAATGTTGATTGATTTGATTAGAAATATTCTCCATCTATAAACATTCCTAGAAATCAGAAATTCATATTCTCTCCCTATAACCGTATGCTATCTTAACGCTTACATAATTGTTTGCTTGCTACAATTTGTCTAATTCGTTTGTGTATTCCGCTGCTTTATATTCTGATAAACATCAAACTTGCGATCACTGATCCTGTCAATGGTATCAGAGCAGGTTAATCATTGATCGATCTAATAATTGATCATTGAAACTGCTATTCAAGATCCAAGTTTGATTGAATTAGCTTTTGTTTTTGCAAGAAACGGTTATAGAGATTGAATTTTCTGTATTTCTGCTCATTCATCCTGAGATCTTATTCTTGGTTCTCATTGAGTTTGTTGTGGTTTGTCTAAAACTTTTTAAAACTTGAACTAAACTGTTTTTGAACTGAAAATGACCACTCCCTCCAATGATCCTCACAATACTGGTTCCTCAACCAAGCCTCCTATGCTGGTTAGGAATGAGTATAACATATGGCAAAGACGTATGCTCCATCACCTGTCTGTTACAGCGCAGGGTGTTGGACATCAGTGGTACATGGTCCACACAAGCCTATGGTGAATAACCCGGAAACCAATCAAATGGTTCCGAAGAGGAGGGAGCAATACTCAGATGAGGATAAAAAGTTGCTTGAGATTGATGCAAAAGCCCATGGAATTCTGGCCATGGCTTTGCCCAATGAAATCTATTCTGGGCTAATGCATCATGAAACTGCCCATGACCTCTGGATTGCTTTGAAAGAACAATTTGGAGGAACTGATGAGGTCTTGGCAAATAATAGAGAAATTCTTGCCCAACAATATGAGACTTTTTCTCATAGAAAGGGTGAGACACTGACTCAACAATATGAGCGGTTTTCTTGTTTGATCTCTGAACTAAAAATGGTCAAACTTGAATACACCAATATTCAGATGAATAACAGATTTCTCAGATCACTGCCTGAGAGATGGGACACATATACTATTGTCCTACGCTCCAGTGCAAGTTTGGACAAACTATCTCTCACCCAACTCCATGGGAAATTGCTCACTTTTGAGAGAGAGATAGAACAGAAGAGAAAGCTGTCTTCATCTGGAAAGCTCACTGAAGACTTTATTCAAGGCAACACTGCCTTGGTGGGTCATGAGTCAGAATATGCTGCATCTGAATGCCAGTATGATGAGCATATTAATTTCTCTTCGAGCACTTCTAATTCTGCATTTGTAAGTGTTGATGGTCAGTTTACTGGAGGTAATAATGACAATTTATGTTTCATCATGGATGATCTCAAGGGGATTGCAGATGATGACTTAGAAGAGATGGATATTTTGAGCCAAATGGCCTTGATAAATATCAGATCTCAGAAGTTCTACAAAAGAACTGGAAGAAAATTCCCAGGACTCTCTGGCAAAACCAAAGTTGGTTTTGACAAGAGCAAGTTGAGGTGTCACAAATGCCAACGGCTTGGACACTTTGCAAGAGAGTGTAGATCAACTGGATCAAACTCTACTGCACCCTTTGTGACTTTTCCTGGCAACAGTCAACAAAACAGAGGGCAACATCCTGTCACATCTAGTCATCATCCTCAACAACAATCTCCGGCATATTTTGTTTCTCAGGGTCAAATGCCTTATCAGTACCCTTGTTACTACATGCCACAGTCAAGTCAAGTTCAAGTTCCTATGACACCACAACCTCATGCATTACCAGAACCTCAGCCTTCCCTATCTCATCAACAACCTTCATCTCAACAACACAGCTTCTTCACCCCAGGAGTTGTTGACTGGAGCAGTTTACCAGATGACTTGTCTGGTCATGATCAACTGTTCTCAGGTGCTGGTCAACATGGTGGTGACAGTCCCTTTGGGAATCTAGCTCTTATGGCTTTGGAGTCTGCTGATACTTCATCTTCCAATGCCTCTACACCTCAGGTATCACAGGTATCCTCTGAGGCAAAAGCCAAATTATGTTCTGAACAATGCATAGCAGCATTTGCTTCCATTAGAGAAGCAAATGTAGCTTTAATTAATAAAACATTGAGTTAGAACAAGTAATTTCCAAAAACAAAGCTGAGTTTGAGTTTGTGCTCAAAGATAAAAATGATGAGATTTATAAACTGAATTGCAAAATAATTGATGATAAGGCTAGAGAAGATGTACTTCTAGAGAAGTACAAAGATCTCAAAGAAACCCTTGCAGTTACCCAGGTCGAGTGTGATAGATGGGTACAATCATGCAAAGGTTTTGAAATGCTTCTTAGTAAGCAATCTGCTTCAAATGTGAAGTTTGGAATTGGTTACAATCACACTGCTCCACCTACAGTTTTTACCCCAAGAGCAGAGGTAGAATCTGATGGTGAGAGTGATAACCAATCCATCAAGTCATGTGATCTACCTTCTGATACAGCACAATCAGAAGTAGCAGTCAGTATCAAGTCCTCTTTGAACCTATCAGCTGATGTTGATGGTCCAAATGCTGACATTCACATGATCAATAAGTTGATCAACTCAGGAGTCAATCCTGAAGGTCCTGAAAGGACTGGAGAGCAGGATTCAACTCCTGAAGTTCAAACTTCAACTGCTGTCAGTACTGAAGAGAAGAAAACTGGCAGTAGAAAGAGTTTGAAGACTACTAAAGATGCTGTTAAGAAAGCAACCAATGCTTCCAAAGCATTGAAGAACAAGTCTTCAGTTGCTTCATCATCTTTAGTTAATGATCAACCTAAGATGAAGAAGAAACCATGTGAAGTATGTGGTTTGTTCAATCATCTTACAGATGAGTGTTGGTACAAAAGAGGTTCCAAACTCAAACAAAAGGAAGAAATTAATGAGAAAATGGTAAAAATGAAAACTGAGTTTGAGACCACATTTGTATCAGCAACATCAAATCCTGTAACCCTTAAGTCCTTAAAGCAATCCAAAAAGGAAGGAGTTAAACAGGTGACAGCTGAGGGTGCTCAAAAGAAGAAGGTGCAACATAGGACCTTATCTAACTCCACTAGCAATGTGTCTGATGAGCTGAAAGCTTTATCACAAAATCAGACACAGCTGGTGATGATGGTACAACATCTGTTGGGTAGAGTTAACCAACTAGATTCTCCTATGTTGAAACCACAGAAAAGGAGGTCTAGGCCAAAGGACTCCTCTTCTGCACCATCTTCTTCCTCTCAGGCTGTTGTTACAAATAAACATGCTAGTTTACCATCTATTGATGAGACCAGGCCCAAAACCAAAAAGGTTTGGGTCTCTAAAACTAACTGATTGTTTATTATTGCAGGGTTCTTCAACATGCCAAAATAGCATCTGGTATGTAGACAGTGGGGGATCCATGCACATGACTGGGAACATCTCTCTTCTTCATGACTACTCTCAAGGAAAGAAGGGATTTGTCTCTTTTGGCAATGATGCTAGGGGTTACATCATCGGTAAGGGCTTTGTCTCCAATGGAGAAATCAAATTTGATGATGTTAATCATGTGGAAAATCTCAAGTACAACCTCTTGAGTGTCAGTCAAATGTGTGATAAAGGCCATGTTGCCCTTTTCACAAGTCAAAACTGTAGGATTCTGTCATCCAAAGTTTTGCCCTTGATTGACAAGGTATTGGATGATCACACTCTCCTGAAAGCCAACAGGACAGGAAGAGTGTATGCCTTAGATCTCTCTAAGAAGATAGATCTCAAAGGTAATCCTTGCCTATTTTCCAAAGCCTCTTTTCAAGAATCTAAACTATGGCACAGGAGGCTACCATGGAGAAAGTGACTGAAAGTTCAAAAGACTTTCATGTCACATACAAGAAAAAGAAGAAGGATGAAAAAGAGAAAGCCTTGGAGCTGATGGTGAAAGAGGCTGATGCCGAACACAGCAGATCAATGGATAACATCATTGATCAGTTGTTTAGGCAAGGCCATGACACTGAAAAACTTGATTCTGAGATCAGAAGACTAGAGATTGAAGAAATCCAATCAAGATGGTCAAGTTATGATGTGTCAGAAAGAGAAAGGCTGGAGATCATGATCAGATTTATAGCAAAACATCTTGGAAGATCATTGATCGAGATCAAAGCTTGGTCCAGGGACAGTATCTTGGCAATAACCACCAAGATCTGTTCGTCTGAAGAATATACAAAAGGTTTAATTGTTGAAGTTTTAAATGAAGCTGGTGCTGGGAGCAGGACTGAACTAGCCAAACAGTCAAAAGCCAAACTCACATCCAAAATGCTAGAACAGCCTGTCAACATTCCCACATCAAAACTACCAAAACCACAACCCACAAAACCAATTCCCTCACCCTCTAAACCAACAGCCGATGATGCACCCAAGAAGAAGAAGAGAAGGGTGTTGAGGCTAGAAGAAGTAGAAGAAGAGGATGAAGATGATAGTCTGCCACTCTCTGCTGTTCTGAAGCTACCAAAGCCCCAGAGTCAATCCATGATCACACCCGACTCTCAAAGGGAAATGGTCAGAGTAAAGATAGAAGAAGAAGAACAGCAGAAACAGCACGATGAGCAACTGTTGAAGATGGTTGACAAGGAATTTCCTCAGTCATCATCTATTTAAGCCATGAAAGGGCATGCTCAAAGGCTGTACACTCTCAGACACACCTTTCAGTATCAGAGGGAGAGAGTGAGAGTATGGCCAGACCCCAGGGTGAGTTCTAGAATCCATAAAAGAACTATCCCACACAGATACAACGGCCAAGTACGAAAAACAATAGAATCTACCATCATGCTGGCCGTTGTAGTCTCACCTTGGGAAATCATTGATGAATTCAAGAAAGCTCACCAAGCAAAGAAGACACCTCAAGCCTTACTAGAAAACAAGATGATTAAGAAGGGGTTGTTATACAAAAAGCTTGAAGACATCCAAAAGAATGAGCTCCAGTTACTCCTTGAAGGCAACCATCCGGATGAATTTGTATACAGGGAGGTAACTACGGTGGAGCTGAAGAATGGCAGGACCATGAAGTACTTATCAGAGTACTATGGTCCAGAGTTCTTCTTCGAAGGAGGAGCTGAAGAACTCTCTCAAGAGGAACAAATTGTTCTCCTTGAGGCCTATGTTCGTGAGTCGTACAGACTCATTATGGGGAGTGAATCTCATGGATGGGATAACAACTCTGTGTCCAGTTCCCCAAAACAGAGTTCCCATTCATACTCTGCCAAACAAATATTTGAGGTTCTTCCCAGGCCGGAGCGTACATGGGTCATCTTCTCTACTGATCAAGAAGGAAAAAGACCAACATTTTTGCCATCAATAAGTGGGAGTTTAAATAAGTTAGAGGTTTTGGCTGCATTGGTTCAGGGGGAGTTTGTTGGACCAAAAGAACCAATGAGCCAAGATCAGAAAATCTCTAAGTCCCACACGGTATCACACAACTGCTGAAAGCCTCATCAGTAGTTTGACAAGTGCTGAAGACTTCAACAGCTGAAGATCAAGTGCTGAAGACCTTAACAGCTGAAGAACCAAAGTGCTGAAGTACAACAGCTGAAGAACACAAGTGCTGAAGCTGAAAGACCAAGTACTGAAGCACAACAGCTGAAGAGTTCACAAGTGCTGAAGATCAACAACTGATGTACAAAGTCTGAAGACAAAGACTGAAGACATCAGCTGATGATATCTACTGAAGTCATCAGCTGATGAAACGCCTGAAGATCAAAGTCTGAAGACCAAGTACTGAAGCCTCAGTAGTTTGTCACAACTGCTGAAGAGTACTTCTTCAGTAGTTGTGATATCAGTAGTTTTATGTTTTATGTTTCAGTAGTTTTGTAAAACGACTGAAGAGCTTGTTCTTCAGTCGTTGTAGTTTCAGTAGTTTTATATTTTGTACTTAACTTGCTGATATGTTCTCAGTAGTTGTGAACATTTCAGTAGTTTGTTAAGATTTAGTTATTTCTGTATTGGATCTGCCAGTTGTCACTTTCCGTGATAACAGCAGTGACTGTTGCACTCTATATAAGGAGTGACAACCCATTGTAATCATGGAGCGATATGAGCAATTGAATGGAATGTTTGATTGATTTGATTAGAAATATTCTCCATCTATAAACATTCCTAGAAATCAGAAATTCATATTCTCTCCCTATAACCGTATGCTATCTTAACGCTTACATATATTGTTTGCTTGCTACAATTTGTCTAATTCGTTTGTGTATTCCGCTGCTTTATATTCTGATAAACATCAAACTTGCGATCACTGATCCTGTCATTGACTGAAGGCCTAGTGGCAGAACCTGAGAGCCCTGTCTCATCATCATCAACTGCTACAGAGATTCATACCCTTTTTGAGACACTTGCTGCTGAAGGTGCTTCTCAACTCTTGCCAGAGCTCAGATGCTACATCAAGCAATGAAGGACAAAGCTCTTTCTACCCTGAGTCACAAAGGTCTATGAGTAACAAAGGGAAAAGAAAGATGACATTTGAGGAGATGAGGAAGATGAGAGAGAGAAAGGAAAAGGAAGTTGAGGGGAGAAAGTTCCTCTTTTGGGTCTGCAAGACTCATAGAGTCAAGGCTGCCCCCAGACCAAACACTCAGGATGATGAGTTAAAGGCAGTCAGGATAAACTACTTGCAGACGAGGAACTATGACATTGACAATGTCATTTCTCTCCCCTTAGAGGAACTGAATCAACTAGTTGACATGGAAAGGTCAAAGGAGAAGAAAGAGGTAGAAGATGCTGAACTAATGGTACAAATAAAGAAAGAAGAAAGAAGAGATTATATAAGCATGTGCCTACTCTCTCCCTAGTTCAAGAAAGTCCTACATATTAGGATGTGGTTCAACAAGAATCTCAGGTAGACAAAGAAGAAGACAGGATTAAGATGATAAACTACTTGAGTGCCACAGGCCACTATCAGGATGATGCACTTCTTACCTTATCCTATGACTATGTTGAGTTTGAGTATTCAAACAACTTGAACTTGAGATAGTCAAGGAAAGAAAGACAACTAAAAGAAAGCTAAAGGTAGAAGTTGCTAAGTCAAGAGCCATCATCCAGAAGAGAATGAAAAAGTCTGTTGAAAGGCAGAGGATGATGAGCTTCTTCAAGCTATATAGATTCTTTGAAAGAGACTTGGCCCTATGTCTCTATCCACTGTGGATGAGCATATAAGGGTAATCGAGCAGAAGATCAAGAGTGGAGAGTTGATTGACTTACACTCCCCTCCAAGTCAAGCTCCACCTGAGGTGGAGGTTAAGGTTGAACAACCAGAGATAACATATCCTTAACCTCCTATTGAATCTTAGCAAGCTTCATCTTCTGATCCACAACAGGGACAAACTCCCTTTCCTTCTAAGCCTATGAGAGAGGAAGACCCAACTGAGATAGACAACAAGATCAATCAGGTGCTATAGGCCAGTCTTCTTAGTTATAAGGAACAAAGAGAAAGAAAAGGATGGCTTCAAAACCAAAGCCAAAGAAGAAGAAAGAAACATCCTTTTCTGAACCTCAGGATGAGTCAGAACATCCTAAGGGTGTGCAACCAGAGGATGCTTCATCAACTCCCAACCAAGCAGCTCCTCTAGTATCAGGAAGACCCATCTTGTCCTGGACATACACCATAAATCCGGAAAGATGGCATGTCATTAGATATCACAACATTAATGATGTCTACACATGGCAGGACATGTTCAATCTGCCTCTGTATGATCTCTTTGAGATGAGAAGACACTTTGAGAGTCTGAGTGATCCTGATCATCTCATGAGGAAAGGGATGGTCATCATCATAATGAGGAATGTTGATATCTAAAGTCTTAAAAGTGTTTTGGTAGCATCAACCTAGGGGGAGTTTGTAGAGATTATATGAAGAGGCTGGTGCAACTGAAACACTTAAAGTCTACTGCATGAAAGCACAAGTACGTTGAAGAAGAATGCTTTGGAAGTATTACACATGCAGCAAAAATATTCTAAGTGTGAAATCTTCTGAAGCCAAGACCAATATCTTCCGAAGCCAAAGATGAAGTATTCCAAAGCTTCTGAGACAAAGTCTTCTGAAGGCAACACAAGAAGACAGATTTGTTCCGAAGACTTTTAACACAAGCTTTATCTAATGTACTTTTCCTAAAAGCTTGAACCTGTTCCGCTGCAACTCTATAAAGTCACCAACTAGCATGAGTTACTGAAAAGGTCCATGCTTTTAGTAACTGTACATTGATGTATTGAGTTTGTAACTTTCTACATCATGTACTTTATCCTTTTTGTAATACATTAGGATGTGAGCTATGGCATGTCATAGTCACTAGTCAAAAGGCAATCTGCCTTTTGACTCTACAATTGATTTTGTGTTGTGTCTAGTCAATTGTATCCAGCTGGCCTTCAAAGTATGGCCATTTGTAGGATGTAGTATAAGTATCTCATGTTCTTGTAACTTTCTGAATATGCTTTGTAACACTTGTAATAGAACATGAGACGACAATATACTACAATCTTGAAAACCATTTCCTTGTGTCTTGCTATCTTGTTCTATCTCTTACTTACTTGTGTTCTTAGTATCATCTATTGTAGTTAATCCAGTCTCACTGTTTGATTAGTTAAGTTAGTCTCCTCTTTATGTTGTTGTGTTATAAGTTACCACCCTTCACCGGTCCTACACCAAGGTCTTAAAAGGTTCAGCAAGGTTCTTCCTAAGACAACTGTGCCTTTGTTTTAGGAAGCAAGTACTCTGGTGATCATCAGTTCTACTTTGATGATCTAGAGTGCTTCAGCCCAGATGATATGGAGTACGTGGACATAGTCCAACAAATGGCTCTCCTTACCTAAAGAGCAAAGAAGTTCTTTAAGAGAACTAGAAGGCAATTCACTCAAAACCCAGCTAGCAGCAAGTTTGGGTTTGACAAAACCAAGTCAAATTGTTACAACTATAAACAACTTGGTCATTTTGCTAGGAAATGCAAGGCTGCCAAGTCAAATCGGGGAACCTCTCCTGCCTCCTCATATGCCTCTACATCAAAAGCCCCTGGAAGTTAACCGAAACATCAGTTGTAGGTCAAGAAGTTGACTAGAGCTTTATGGTAAAGGATGTGACTCTTGCTCAAGCACTCATGGCTGGAGCATATGACAATAAGGTATATGACATCTCTGTACTCCAGCTTGTATTGCTAAGGTCAAACTATATCCGGACTACAATATGGAGATTAAATATGATATTGAGTCTTTAAATATTCTAAATCTGACTTTAAAAGAGCTAAATCTAACTATCAAAAAAAATTTGAAGAGTTAGAGAAAACTATGTATCTTTTAAAACATGAACACACAAACTACAAGACTCAAATAAAGGTTTTAATATCCAAATTGTCTAAGGCTCAAGCCTAACTTGTCACAACTGAGGCTCAAGCTAGGAAGGGTGCTATCTTAGAGCAAAACTTCCAAGCCATCCTTGCATCATTCTCTCACTCAAAACTTTATTATGAAAACAAAGGTGGTTGGGGATCAATGAAATTGCTCCACCACACTCTTATGAATCTATTAGACAACCAAGGTGCGGTACTGAAGAGCAAGAGGTCCCATCTGCGGACCCATCTTCTCATGAGTCAAAGAGTGATGCAAGTATGGAGACCATCAAATGGAAGATCTAGGTAGACCCTACCCCTCTTACCAGTGATGACCAACCTCTTACTACCAAAGCCAGAAGAAACCAAGCTAAGGCAGCCACAAAAACTGCCTCGAAATTGGCTAAATCAAAGCTGAAGATTGACCCAAAGCAAAATGGTGTGTTTATCTTAATTGGATTCCAAGTGGTAGGAACTTTTGAACCTGGAAAGGTGTGTAGTACCATCACACCTATTCAACAAAAAGATCAGAATGGAAAGGGAAAGATTGTTGTTGAAGACAAGAAGACCATAAAACAACGGCCTTCACATTCCTAGAAGATTAACATTGCATGCATAATGTATGGTCTACAAAACCACATGACCAAAGATTGTTATTACAATCTTGATAGCACACATTATTCAAATAATGTTACAAAACAAGAAGTCAGTGAAAGTTTCTCATTTCGACCCTATCAAATGGTCCAAGTGATGAAAAAGGGAAAACTTGATTTCCAAGCTAGGTTGCTTTCGGAAGAAATCATTCTTCCGAAGGGAAAATGGCTTCGAAAGCTAAAGTTGTGAAGTCTCAAAAAGCCAAGAGAGTCCCCTTCAAACCATCCTAGAAGAAAACTGCTTTGGAAGAAAAGGTGGTGAAGGTTTCTTCCGAGAAGAAAGAAGTTTCGGAAGAATGCCATGCTGCTTAAGCTTCAACAAGCTCATCCTCTATGATCAACCAAGGGATGGAATGGAAGATCAAAGAAGATGTTGCAGCTAAAGCCTCCTCTTCATAAACTCTTATTAAATCCCCATGCATAAATTTTGGTTCAATAAAATCCTCATTGGAAGAACCCAAGACCAATAAGGCTTGGGTTTCCAATAAAAACAAACTTTTTCACCTTATGTGTAGGGACATCCATATGACAAGAACAATAACATGTGGATTGTAGATAGTCGATACTCCACGCACATTACTGGGAACAGATCTCTACTTCAACATTTCAATATTATGATGGAGGTGCTTTTTAGTTTGGAGGTGAGGCTGGAGTATACATTTCTGGTAGAGGAAATGTATCCAACGACAAGTAAAGGTTGACAAAGTACACTTTGTCAAACAACTTGAATATAATCTTTTAAGTGTTTCTCAATTCTATATTCAAAAGAATCAAATGATTTTCATAGAGCATGAGTGCATCATCCTCAAACCTGGGATGACCATTCCTCTAGAATTGGTGCTTCTTAGATCTCCTAGGAAAGGGGATATGTACAAGCTGGATATGAATTGGGCTTCCCCACTAGGATATGTATCATGCTTTCTTTCCAAAGTTGATGGTGATAAGTCAACACTATGGCATAAATGAATGTGTCATGTCAATTTTAAGACCAAAATTAAATTGGTTAAAAATAACTTGGTACATGGTTTGCCTAAAAAGGAATTTTTCTATAAAAATAACTGTGTTGCATGCCTGAAAGGGAAGCAACACAGGGCATCTCATAATTCAAAGTTGTTAACTCCATCACCACCCCATTACACTTATTGCACATTGATCTATTTGGTCCAACTAGTATAATGAGCATTGGAAGGAAATTATATTGTCTTGTGATATTTGATGATCTTATAAGATTTACATGGGTATTCTTTATAAGAACTAAGGATGAAACTCTTGAAACGTTAAAATCTTTTATTCTTAAAATAGAAAATCAAATTGATTACAAGGTAAAAATAATCAGAAGTGATCAAGGGACTGAGTTAGTAGAGGAGTTAGTAAAGGCAACCATGCTACAGATTGAATGAAGGGAGGAAGCAACAAGGTTAGCCTTAGAGCATGAAAGAAAAAGAAAGAAAAGAGAAGTTGATCTACAGCTTGACTGGGTTGTGAGATTAATATTCTCACCAAGATCGAATATGATGATCAAGTAATGATTGTATGGTGGAATCACACAATCAAGAAACATTCAATCCAAGAAATACTCATAAATGCTTGTTTGTATTAATGAAGGTGATTGATTACAATAAATTCTAGGGTTTGAGCATTAAACAGTAATAATACACCTTGAGAATATAAGACATAAATATTCTAATTGTCTATCAAGAGTCACCTCATGTACGAGATTTTCAATTCTATTTATAGGCTGACAAGATGCCTTTTTACAAAATGACTAAACTACCCCTAACCTATAGATCAGAACTCGTCTAAGTCTTCATCAGCATTTCTTTTGTTCATCCGCATTGACAAATGCAGATGAGTTGAACTTGATCAACATTTCTTGTTTTGTCATCCGCATTAGTAGTTATTCATCCGCATTGAGTAATGCGGATGAACAAATACTTGTACGTATTTGTTGTCCGGCTATCCGTATTTGCAAATGCGGATGAGCAAAACTTGTCCGCATATCTTTTAGGCTATCCACATTTGTTAATGCGCAAAAACAAACACTTTTGAGCATTTGTTCTATGTCTTTCGCATGTACAAATGCGGTTAGCCAACATTTATTTTTCTCATCAGATTCTTCATCCGTATTGGTTCTTGGACATGTGGGATTTCCAGCAGAACAACCATCAATTCACCAATTGAATTGGCATGTATGATCCTTTCAGGGTCTAACAATACTCCACCTAAGGATTATACAGCCTATGTTCTTCAATGGTTTGGAGGTGGTTACGGTTGTGAGGATTCTACTGGGTCTTGTGGAGGCACTAGAGGTTCTGCTTAAGATGGATCCAAAATGTCCTTTATCATGTTGACAAAGTCATTTGCATCTGACATCTTCTCTCTGTTCACATGTGAATCTTCATCCAAATCATAATTTAGATTGCTTCTAAGGGTAGTTTCTAAGAGAAACGGGTTCCCATATAGATATAGTAGACAGCCCATCCCTATGTATTAGCAAAGCTTCATCCACATCAACCTCTAGCTTCACAATGTTTCCTAGTTGTAGAGGAGTCTTTTTCTTCTTTCTGTTTTCTCTTTTGGCAATGATTTGATCATATGCCATTTTTACTATTTTAATGCACTCTATGAAGAAGTGCATGTCTTTTTCTCCCAACTTGTTTGTTCTTTATCTGGTGTAAATGTAGCGGATGTATGTTTCATCAAGTACTCTCACCTCATATCCACTATACAGTCTAATCTCTACACCTTCCTTTCCTCCCCATTTTCTCTCAATTACTAGCTCATAAGTCTTTTCATCATAATAAACATTAGAAATTGGAGCGGAGGAATGAGTGCGAGACACCATCTTTCTCTTTAAAGACTCAGTTGGTTTCACTTTTAACTCTGGAAACACAACTTCTTCTGCTTGTTTAGTCCTTTTCTTTTCAAGTGGGTTGATGAAAGAACTACCTTTCCACATACAGATAACCATTAGAGATTTGAAGTTGTTAGATCTTTTAAACATTCTGAGTATCTCTTTAAACTCATACCCCCTGAACATAGCCTTATGGTTTATCAGTTCCAAATTGGCTAGTTCTTTCAAATCATGAATCTCCAGGGCATTTACAAGAGTAGAGTACTTTGTAAAGAATTGCACTAGCCCTAAGATCCTTTTGACCATAAACATGTTCCAGTCACTATCGTACTTCCAAGCAATATTCTTTTGATCATTCTTGCCCTTGTGAGTAGACATACCTTTAATCATTTCTTTAGTGGTCAGACCTTCTTGAAGTTTCAATTGTGAAGGCTCTGCAAACCACTCAGGATATTTGTGTAAAACATGTGCCAAAGAGTCATGATCTCTATGGGTGAGCTGCATCTCTTGAGCTGACACTCTGGTTCTAGGCTTTTTACTGATAATTTCTTGTTCCAGTTTCTTTAGCCTTTCTTTCTTCTCATGTTCAACATAAGGATGGCAACCCTTAGTGAATTAGTTTACATGTTTCCTAGCTTTTTGTTTGGGAACCCTTGACTAGAGAGATAATCCTTCATTTCCCTATCAGACATGTTGTAGGGATCTAGATCTAATGAGTGAGGAGAAGTCTGCTTTTTCATGGAGGATAATTTAGGCACTGAAGCTTGGGAGAAAGAGTCTTCTCATACTTAGTCTCATAAGTGGGGTCCAACAGCTTGTTTAGTTTATCTTCTTCTGCCTTCATTCCCTTGTAAGTCATACCAAACACTTCATTTGGGTCATATCCATGATTGATTAGGAACATGGCTTTCACCATCAGATCATCAGTTTGTTCCTTTCCAACCATGTCTTGAACTGATTTTTCCACCTACATAGGGCTATCAACTGCTATTGGTTCATCAATCACATAGCTACCCTCAATTTCTCCTTCTTCGAGGTCTACAAAGTCAGCCTTCTCTTTCAGTTGAGCTTCAGCTTGTTCATGTTCTTCTAGAAATTCAGCAATAGCTACAAGGCTTCTAGGATCATCTTTTTTACTTTTCTTACTTGGCTCTTCTTCTACTATTGGCCTTTTTCCTTTAGCCTTCTCTGTTAAGTACTTCCTCCTCCTCGTATATGTTTGCACTAATGGACCAGAGGAGGTTTCAGGCTGTTCAGCTTCTTGAGGCAATTTTTCAGCCTTTGATTATTCTAGTTCATTAATAGTAGCATCTGATTCTTCTTTCTCTTGTTGCTCTTCACATAGTCTTTTAATCCGATCTTTTTGTTCTTTATTAGTAATATAGCAGGCACTAGTTGCATTAGTTCTGAAATTAACTCATCCTTCTCATTAGGTATGTTGGCTCTAGATTCAACATAACTTTCTGAAAGAGCAGCCTTAGAAGAAACTCTCTTTACCAACATTTGGCTTCGAAGATCCTCCTCATCAGATGATGATTTGGATTTCTCTAAAGAGCTTGTAGAATCACCAAACTCAACAAGCTTGGTAGTAACAGGAGATGTTTGAGCAGGAAATATGGGTGAATGATGGATTAGAGATATATGTGGAGAAGTGATAGGTTGTGCTTGAGGTGATGGGATTGGTGATCTATAATGTGATGGTAATGGTGAGGGTACAAATGGTGATGCCATATCAACATCAAGAACATGAGGTCTAGTGTGATGATCACCCCTACATCCATTTAGGGTGACACTGACCTTTGAAGTCCATCTCTTTCTCCAACATGCTCATCAGGAGTTTGCTGATCATGAGCAGTTGGTTCTTCTTCTTGAATTGGCTCATCAGTAGGAGCATCCTGTTCTTCAACTTGTTCTTCAAGATTAATTTGTTGAAGAATCCAGGGTAACAGATAAGAATTGGCTCCACTATAGAAGTCCCTTGGGTCTCTCTTTTTGATGTACTTGTAGGACTTGGCATCATAATGAGGGATATCCAAAATACGTCCTTCAAGTACAATGTCAAGGAATGCTTCATTGATGAAACATTGTAGGAACCTGGGTACATCAGGAACATGTGTCTTCTTCCTTCCTGAATGTTAGATACTAGACCATTAAACACGTAGGAAGACATGTTAAATGGTCTATTGGTGCATAGAGCATAGATAGCTCATGATGTGATCATAGGTAAATCATTCCATTCTGTCTTCCTCTTTTAGACAAACAATGTTGATAGAGGTGAATCAGGAACCTCCATTGTAAGTCTACTAGTCCCTTCACTATTTGCTTGCCTTCATATCCCCTTTCATAACCAGGTTGGTAAAGAATAACCAAGGTTGGTAAAGAAGGTAGTTATTTCTTCATCTTCAAGCTCAAGTGTGTGTGTTTGCATCATTACAAAACGGTAGACGCTATGGTTAGAGAATGGTCATCATTGATTCTTTCTGACAGAGTCTTATTACCATCTACATCTGTCACTATAGCAGTACTCTAGAAAGACCTTATGAATCTCTTATTGATAAAGGTCTAACTGTGATAGCATGTGCTACTCTTGTAGTAGAAATGAATTTGGTCATATCTCTAAGACCTTCAGCCTCAGGTACATCAGGGTCAAGATAACCACTGGCATTGTGGAGCTTGCTCTAGGTAAGATTAGGTAATTACCCTGCATTGAAGGCATATGAGTTAGATTGATGAAAATATTTATCAGCATATAAGTTATACATTATGCAAATTTCAGCAGTTTGACTTTTGATGGTTAAAGATGAATGTTTCAAGGTATTGTTCTATAGGAATCACTTCAAAGATTTTGTTTGATGTTATCAAGAATGATCACTATTATTTTGTTTTCATGTTTGAAGAGATGACTTTTGATGTTGTTAACCATTAATCAGCTGTTATTTCGAGATTTGAGTTCAACATTTCCAATTTTATCATTCTCTATTCATATGATGAACATGACTTTGAAGTTTCCTTGTTGATTGGTGTTCTTCTTAGTTTGCATGCTCATTGAAGTTGAAAATGATCATATTTTCTTAGATAATATCTGATTTTGAGTGTTCTTCATTGACCTTGGGTTCTAAGTTCCTTATTAGTCAAAATGTCCGACATTTTAGGTTACAAAATTTGAAGAATTTCACCTTTTTCAATACTAATGTTGTGTAGAATCCAAGATTGGGACAGATTAGATGATATGAATCTAAGAACTTAGTTTGTTAATTGTGATGATGATTGATGAAGATGAACAATGTGTTTTTTGCTCGTCGCACTTTAGAGTCTCTCAAATTTGAAAAGTATTAAATGACCTTTTGAAATTACTTTAAATAGTCAAATAATAGCTTTTACAAGTTTTTACAAGTTTCAGAACAAATGCGGTCATATTTTATTCACACTATAGCAAATGTGGAAAGGTTTTAGACATCCGTATTTGTTTACAGTTGCAATTGCGAAAGTGAAAAACATAAGAATTTGGTCATGCGCATTTGTGTACTGTAGCAAATACGGAAGTGGAATAGTTAAGATGTTGGCTATCCGCATTTGTGCACTATTGAAAATGCAGAAGAACAAAGTTAATCAACATTTGCTCACTGTAGTAAATCCGGTTAATCAAATACGTTCAACATTTGCTCACTGTAGCAAATGCGGTTGATCAATGTTGATTAGCATTTGCTCACAATAGCAAATGCGGTAGAGTAAAATTTCAACATTTAGTTCAACAAATACGGTAGAATAGTTCTTTGGTCCGTATTTCTTGATCATCATCCATGGTGACAAAAGAGATTAAGCACTTGTTTATTCATTTTTAAAAGTAAATGTCAAGTGTTGATGTTATAGATATCCCCAAGTGTGGATGAGTAAAACAAATGCGGGCATGAAAATATCACCCGCATTGACAAACGCGATAGAACACTTTTGTTCCGCATAGGTTTTTAACACTTCAAACTTTTCATGTATACTTGTTAGACACTAATTCGGTAGAGTAAACTCTTTGTCCGCATTAGTTATATTCATGGGTTACCTTCACTCACATTAACCAATGCATTTACCTGCATTAACTTTTGAACTTAATCAAAACTTAATGTTTCCGTTTTGGTCTTTCTTGTTATGAAGAACTGTCTTTGGTTGAATTGTCATATGAAATTGTTGACAGTTGTTGGGGTTATCAATTCTTGCTTGGATTGACTTGTATGTCAGAAGTGATACAAGTTTCCTATTGTTGCTGATATAGGCCTTCTTATGCTTCCAAAAATCTGCATAAGTTGAGATACTATGATATAATTTCTGCACCAAGACAGACATTCTCTTTTTGATTTGTTTTGAAGTTTTAAGAAAGTAATTTAAGATAGTAAATATCTATACAAACTGGTCAAAATTTTAAATTACTCCCCCTAAAGTTTATATCCACATCTAGATAGAAACTTTGAATATTAAAAACTTCTGTCTATGGAATATATCTAAGAATGAAGAGAAGTATACCTTTTGTTAGGATCATATCAATCTTACATTACACATGTGCATTCTTTTTGATGAAATGGACATGTTTATGAACTTGTTGATTGAAGGTATGTTTGTCCTCTTAAACTCATACTAGGTTGATATTTTAATGCATGTGATATTTATCATGTTTTGGTTGATTTGATTATTCAACATGTACCTCACACACAAAATCATGGAATGATCAACCATCCTTATGTAATGCATGGTAGAACTTTTTCACAACTTTCTTGACCAAGTTACTTAAGTTATGAGATCTCATTTTCACTAATCATCATTGGGATTCTTTTACTTTGATCCTTTTCATGATGATCCACATTGGGATTCTTTTCACTTCACTTTGATAGGTGATCCACGATTGGACTCTTTTGTTCATTCACATGGAATGTATGGTTCTTTAAGATTCATCCAATTGGATGTGTTCCTCATTGGGAATCTTTTGGATCAATACATATGCACTATGTGCTTATTTTATCAGGTCTTTGCTCAGTAAAATAGAGATGAATCTTGATGTAGCTGAAAGTGATTCATAAATTATCATTCCCTGATGTGTTTTGGTTTGTGAGAAAATTTATGTTGTTTTCCTTTGAGGCACGCTGAACACTGATCAACAAAGTGCAATTCTTTTTGGGGAAGACCAATAACATGGTTTCTTTTGACCAATCTGTTCATGTTTTTAAATTTTGTGTGCCCCAAACTTTTGTTCCAAAGTTTAGACTCATCAGATGATGCTTTAGACAAAAGACATGCTTCTTCTATTGGTGTTGTAGAATTGAGGTTTAAGACATAGGTTTTATTCTTCGTCGGAGTCTTTAAGACAACCCATTCTTCTTAGATCTAAAATCCTGGTTTTAGAATGTAGCAATGAGTGGCAGTAAAGAGAATTGAATATTTCTTATCATAGATCTGAGATACGCTTAGAAGGTTGAAGTTTAGTTGTTCACAGTAGTTCAGTTTATCAAAGCTTAGCATCCCATTTCTCACAGATCCTTCACCACTAATTCTTCCACGTTGTGAATCTCCTCCAAATGCCATATAGTTCCTTGTATTTTTATGAAATCATGAAGGAGGGAATGATCTCCAGTCATGTGTTGGGAACACCGACTGTCTATATACCATAGGCTATTAGACCTATATGGATGACCCTGCAAGCACAAAAGAAATAATTAGAATATGGAACCAAGCCATAATGGCTTGGGTTTCCCGTTCCTATCCATGATGTTGACCTCTTGATACTTTTCTCTAAATTATGATCTAGTTACAGGTGACCTGGGAGATTGCTTGTGATAATTTGATTATATCATCTCATCAACATCAACTAAAGAGTCAGAGGAGTAGTGAAACTTTTGGTCTCTATTCTTTTGAAGAAATGTAACCTATTTTTTATTATAAAAAATCATTTTAGGTTTAGGAAGGTCAAATTTTTGCTTAATGATATGATGTTTGTTTCTTTGAATCTTCCATAATTCTTTCACGTTACTACTATAATTCTATGATCTAGACATCCTGGATTGATTGTTGTGAAAATGACTCCTGACATTGGGTTTCACAGATGAGGTTGTTGAGATGGGTTTGTTTTTAGAAATTCTCTATCCCTTCTGATTGAAGTAACAATCAGCTGTATTTTTATTGTTTATATCACAGACTGAATAATATTGATTAAAATAGCAGTTTTTAATGGAATGATTGTTCATGTAATAGAGAGAGCAGTATTGATTGTTCATGTCATAGAGAGAGCAGACTAAATAACTGAGTCACATTCTTTCGCTTAGGGGAGGAATCAAAATCAGCCTTTTTTGTAGTTTGCTTCATAACACTACTTTTGTTAACTGTTCTAGGCTATTTTTGTTTCCTTAACCTTTTCTTTATTTCTTGCTCAAATTGATCAATGTGTTCCTTGTTGCATATGTCAAAACCAAATCCTTGTCTTAATTTTGAAGATTGGGGGTCTGACTGAATTTTAGTTGTTGAGCTTAGTGAGTACTTTTGTTGCTTTTGCAGTGAAACCTTGTCTGCTTTGCTTGATTTTTTTATAGATTTAATCTCATTATCAGAACTGCTTTCAGTAGAGGGTTTTACTAACTTCACAAATTTCTTCTTTCCTTGTGAAATAGTAGGTATAAATTTCATAAAGCGGACAATTGCCTTGATTGGGCTTGTTGGTTTGATGACATGCACTGTCTTGTCTCAACACTCCTTCATTTTAATTAGGTGACCTAGATTAATTTTACCCTTATTTTTTTCAATGTAAACATTTGGTTTGTTTTGAGGATTTGTGACTAGTTTAATTATTATTTCTGGTTCAATAGTGTTAGGTTCAATTTTCTCTTTGAGTGGAACAAACTTAGGCATGACAGTTTAGTTGTCATTGTATCATGGATGACAAGAGTTATACGTAATCCCAGGCATATCCTTGGGATACTTTTGAGAATCAAGCATCTCTATGACTGAAGACATTTGAAACTTTTATAGTTTCACTTCAGTAAGTGTTTGTTCAGCTTTAGATTGAACTAACTTTTCAGTCAGTTGCTCATTCTCTACTACAAGAGTATACTTTTCCCCATGCAATTTTTCAATGTTAGAGATGAGAGATTTAGTTTTGATTTGAAAGTCTTTTATTTCTCTCTTAAGCATCTCTGACTTGACCTTTTCTTCTTTTATTTTGTCAACCAATTTATGATTGTGCTCTCGATACCCTTGCAGTTTAGTAATGCATTTATCACTACAAAGGTTAGATTTTACCTGAGACGTAATGGGAGATAGACCATAATTGATGTGAGCCATGAGTGCATGATTTTGGAATTGAGGCTTTACTTCCTCTGCATATAGGCTCCAGTCACATACTCCATCTTGCTTAATAACAAGAACATTTGCAGATGATTGACTGCTTTCATGAGCTTGATTGGTCAGTTGAGGCTGAGTCTGATATGTTTGTTGGTGTTGTTGATGTTGATACTGTTGTTGATGATTGTTGGAGTGAAAACTTGAGTTCGGTTGTGAAGATGACTGACTTTGAGAATTCCGTTGAAAGTTTTTGTTTCTTCTGGGAGCATTATATTCTCTAGAGAAGTGGCCAGTCATGACACAATTGAAGCACTTCATATTGGATTTGTCATACCCAAGTTTGCTGTTTTCATTAAGGCTAAGCGTTCTTCATTTTCTGAAATACTTCTTGGCTCTCATTGCAATCATGGCTATTTTCCATTGCAAATCCATTTCTTCTATATCATCTAGATCCATTTCTTCCAAATCTTCCTGGATTAGATGTGCAGAGGTGAGTCTTCCTCCTAAATAAGCTTCAAATCTAGCAACAAAGGCATTGTAGGTTGCCTTTTTTTCTTCTGATCTTGTATCATCAGGAGTATTTGAAGGAGTTACAGAGAATCTTGATGATTGGGATGATGTTGATGGCCTGTTCATTGATGGAGCTTCAACGAATCTTGTAGTCTTCACTTGATCCCTTGAGGAAAGAAAATCATCCTCCTCAGTAATGAATATGTTTTCAACAGAGTGAGTGTCTAAAGGAAACTTATATGCTTCAATTACTTTGGGTCCACCTAGCTTTCTGCTTATTTCATCAAGCTTCAATGCTTCTATCTTGGTTGTCATTATATCCAGGGTAGTATTCTCAAGATCAAGAGTGTTTTTCAGCATTGTAACATTTTGTTTCAAGTTTTCTGGAAGACTGTGTAGCATCTTCTTTTTTAACTCTTCGACTTTATAAGTAACACCCATGATTTCTAAGTCATTTACCAGCTGCATAAATCTATGCAGCTGTTTAGAGATGGACTCCCCTATCCTTGTTAATTTCAGCAACTTCACTGCTTCCTTTACACATAATCAGCAGTGTATCCCATATCGCTTTAGCAGTACCATAATTTTCCAGTCTTTTCAACACATCCATTTTTAGTGCTTGAGTGAGTATGGAGTAAGCTCTGAGATCAATCTTAATCTTCTTGTAGTCATCATCATCAAGAGTCAGATCCTCAATAGGTATTCTTCATGTTTTGTAGATGGTAGCTTGATCAACAGACAGTGTAATAGGAATGTGTGGCCCTTTGCATATTGAAATCCAATAGTCTGGATATAGACCTGTGATGTAATTCATGATTCCGATTTTCCATTGCTTCAACTCAGATTTATGTTTAAGCATGGGAGGTTTTGGAGTTTGACTAAGTTCTGAAAAATTATGTGAATCCATTTTAACAAGGTTTTTTGTTAACTTGTTTAAATGATGATAAGATAAATTTTAAGGTTAATTAGTCCAACCGGTTCAAATAGTCGAAAATAGGCTCAATGAATCAGATATGTTGATGTTTCTGTGTTTCTATTGCAAGTTTTTTTGTTTTATTAACTATTCATAGCTTCGAATGCCCATGCTATAATCTTTCCTAACACCTTTAGATACTTCTTCACTTTGTAGAGCTTGGTGTAGGCACTCGGCTTGGAGTAGTGCGTTGGGCTCGGATCTCTGTAAAACAAGCTGCCCATTAAACCTTTTTGATGTTGACATCAGCGTATGAGGCTTGGGCTTGATCCTTATTTTTCTCGGACTTGCTCCATATGATCCAGTTTTTCAAACGTATCACTGACGAGAGTATCACCCAGATTGGGGACTACATTTCCTTCTCTACCAGCATACTCTGCTGGGCTGTGACGTCTTCAATCTCTATTTCGTCCACATCATTAAGCTCGTCATCACTAGCCACGTCAACGGTAGGGGTATCCTTGACAATTTCATCCGGATTTAGCCAAAACATCTCCGCAAGTTGCTCATCAGTAAGGTCATGAATTATTTCTCCTTCTTTAGGAGTATAACTCACATACCTCCTAACAATCAATCAAGTATCATAGTGAATTGAGACTTGATTTGCTGTAAGGGAGCAACATCATACTCGTCTTACTGAGATGGTTGATCTGCTTAATTTAAACATTTAACACATCAATCATTTGTCAATAATCAAGACAGTTAAATAGCAAATGTATATATAAACATTAAGTACATAAGTTTAATACATGATTCAAATACACAAGATTTAAAATTACATAAACATCCAAACATTACTTTTATCCGGAATCATGTGCTCTTCTGCAGGCGGGGCTGAGGATGAGGCTTCCTGATCCTGTGCCTTCTTGGAGCGTCGTTCTCTGGTTGTGTGGCAGCCGATGCACCCACATCATCTCTTTCCTCATCATCTCCTCCCTCTTCCTCTCCTACTTAATCAATACCTCCTTCTTATGTCTCATCCTCATCATCATCCTCATCATTATCCTTATCATCCTCATCCTCATCATCATCATCTCCCTCTCTGATCTTGAAAGGCTCATCTTTAGTGCCTTTGAGCCTGAGCATGATGGTCTTGTTTGTAGTCTCTAACTCCCTAATCCTTTTAGCTGATTGGTAATTTTACTCCTTGACTTGGGCTATCTGCTAAGCTTCCTGAGATATCTGCTGAGCTTGGGTAGCATTAAGCTCTGCAAGCTGACGTAGTTGGGTAGCTCTCTCTTCATCAGCCGCCAACACCTTCAGCACCATTCGGTTGAGTGCTGACAGCTATTCCTCTACCCTAATATGGGGCAGAGATGATCCCGTAGTGAATGATGGGTGGGACGATGGTCCGGCTTGGTGGCTGGTGGTGGTAGTGGTGAATATGGGTGGTGGCATATGAGTGGGTGGAGTGGAGTAGTGGTGGTGGGTGAGGTAGTGGTAGGTGGAGGTGTAGTAGTAATGGTGGATGGAGTGGTAGTGGTGGTGGTGGGTGATATAGTGGTGGTGGTGGTAGCTGTGGTGGCAGTGGGGGAAGAAGCAGTGATGAACGTGTACCTCCGTCTCTTGGGCTTCATCCCGTGGGGCTGAGCCATCCTCTTTTTCCTCGAACCCCTCGAGGAGGATGCTGCTCATTGTCATCATCATCCGAGCCCTTAGTAGGGAGCACAACCTGCTCAGTGTCTGAGTCACTATCATCATGGCGCCACTTCCTTCGTGCTGGCGCCAGTATTCTTCACAGGCCAGATGCCCAAACAGAGAGGGGATTTCACCTGCTTCCCCCTGTACACCTTCATCTTCCAAGGGTGGTGTCATCCATGACCTCGAGCACCATGGCATCCTCCTTCTCCTTTGGCAGCGAAGGGAGCTTCTGGTCAACAATCATCTGTATAAAGCGAGGGTACATGAAAAAGCCCTCCTTCCCCTTCGCCTCGATATTTTCCACCTGGTAGGTGAAGATCATCTTCGAGAAGCTGAACAGATGGTTCAGCACCAACGCCATATAGGCGTTCTGAATCTGGTCCAACTACTCATTGAAGCCTCCCTTCCTTGAGGCAATGCTCTTTAGTAGCACATGGGCCAAGTACTTAAATTAGGGGCACAAGTTGCTCTTGTTGAGCACACCTGCATTGATATCCCCCGAGTACTTGGCCCGTAGAAAACAACCTCTACGGTCAGTGGGTGTAGTCGTGTAGGGCAGTCAGCATCATCGCCAAACTCCAAAACTGTCCTGAGATGGTCCTTAGTGATCTCTAAAGCCTGACCAAAAATGGAGCTCCTGATACAGTGGGGCTCTGAGGACCTGTCGACGACAACACTTTCCCAGAAAGCCTGCTGAACTGAACGGTATGGAGTGCATGCAGTCGATATAGCACGGAAAATCCTTGATCTCCGTAAGAATGTAATAATGCTAGAGAAATCAGTCGCGTTCCCGGAGGTCAGATCCAGATGAGCACAAATGTTATGCTTTGTGCTCATAGTCCAACGACTAGCCATCTATTACACATTGTAAATAAATGTTAAAGTGTGCCAATGAGTAACAATTTGATACATTGGACTTCAAATCTTCTGTTCTGTCGTGCGAATGAACTGTGCGACTGAAATCTAGTCACGCGAATGAGCTCATACGTATGACTGAGCATGCGACTGGGCTTAGTCGTATGCTATCCCATGTGTTTACACTAGTCTGCGACTAAACTCATACGCATAGTTCAGTCTTGCGATTTAACCATTCGCCTAGCTCAGTCATGCGATTGAAGTTTATCAAGGCATCCATTCGCATGACAGACTGTTTTTCAATTCAAATTCAAATTTTGAGCAAAAGCTAATGTTAGACGCCGTTGTTTGGCTCATTAGTCTCACAAATGACCGACATAACACCTAATAACTTCAATTGAACAATGTACTTAGTTTTATTTGTTTTTTAGGCAAACTGAGTCTCGGTTAAATTTAGGACTCAAATTCGATTATTAGGGCACGAATTGATTTCACTTTGGATCGAATATCGTCGCACATTACCTGGATAAACACTAGAAATCGTTAGATCACAACAATCAGTAGTCTAGAGCAGTCAAAAGTGAGCGATTGGGGTGGATGTTGACATCAAGGCTGACATTCGCTTGAGAAAAAGAAAAGAGATGTACAAAAGTGGACAGGGGATGATCTTCAAACCAGCATCTCAACCCCAACCTACAACCCAAACTCAACCCCAACCTCAACCTGAGCCTTTCCTATTTCCCTTCCCTATCAAAACTAAACCCACTTTAGAACCTTACACCCCTAAACCCACACCAACCATCATACCTACCTTATCACCCCAACCACCTCAACTAATCATCCTTCAACCTAAAACACTACCCAGAACCCAAACACCAATACCTACCAAACAACCATCCAAACCATCCCCTTTGCCTTCTAAACATCGCTCCTTAGAGGATTTTAAGGAGATCAAGATGAAGCTCATCAAATGCACGACCTTGAGCGATATCTATTATGAGGAGGATTTTGTCAAGCTGACTTATGTTGATGGATACTCATGTTCCCTCATAGGAGATCAATTCCTTGATCTACTAAGAGGAACACTAGACCAGACTATAAAACTCCTTGGCCTCAACTCAGATTCACTCAATGATGAAGAGAAGAAGCTAAGAAGGAAGGTAGTTACTTTACTGGATACTAAGAAAAAGGACAAAGTACCAAGTAAACCCCTTGGATCAAGAAAGGATGGTTCAACCAAAACTAAACACTTTGATTATTTTGTTGCAACTTACAAAGGACTTCCGAAGCTAAGTATGGACCTTCTGAAGGAAATGGAACTCTTCCGAAGATTAAGTGCAAGATCAGCTTCCGAAGGAAACCTCCAACTTCGAAAGACAAAGTCTTCTCTTCTGAAGTTCAACACTTAAAAGAATTCAAAGACAAAGACTTCCGAAGTAGAAGTCCTCAAGCCACTGAAGAAGTAGCCTCTTCCAAAGTATAAAAGGCTTCGAAAGAACTTGTTCTTCCGAAGCCAATAAACGTTCAGAAGATGCTGCTATGGACCAGTGGACATAAGTGTGATTCATCTGACACTCCGCTGCAGACCTCTGAGATACTGCATGGAATTTTTTCAAAAGGCCATGCAGTTGACCATACTTTATTCCACTGTTCACTTTTATTTGTTAGTATAGTTGGCAACTTTAGTTGGTGACAAAAGGTTAGTCATGGACATGTCATGACTACCTTATCTTAGGTAAGACATTATCTAAGACACTTTAACTATAGCTTTGTAGTATCTTCTTTAGTTATAGGATTCCAGCTGGTATCAAAGTATAACCGGCTGTAGGTGATAGTATATGTAGTCTCTCATTATAACTGTTGTATCATGCTTGTAAGAGTCTTGTAAACTTTGAGTTGAGAAGTAATCTATACAAGTACCTTGAAAATTATTTCTTTGTGTTCTTAAGTTACTTAGTATATTATAATCAACTCTTTAAGAGATTTTTCTTTATCCAAACCGTGTGAGTCTAAGTGAGTTTGAGAGTAAACAAAAAGTTAAGTGACATATATCGATCCTACATGTACTATAGATGGAACTCTCTTCATTAAAGGATCAGGGAATGACTTAATGCTAGTTCGAGTATATGTAAATGACATCATCTTTAGGTTAACAAATCAACACTCCACAAAGACTTTAAGAAGCTGATGAATGATAGATTTGAAATGAGTGCCTTGGGGGAACTCAATTTCTTTCTAGGAATTCAAGTGAAACAAGTTGAAGATGGCATCTTCATAAGTTAGTCAAAGTATGTTCAGGACATACTTAAAAGATTCAACATGACTGATTGTAAGGTTGATAAGACACTCATAGCCAGAAACCACTCCCTTGAACCTAATCTTGAGGGGGAATGTGTGGATGAACACCTTTACAAGGCTATGATTGGGTCTCTTATGTACCTCATAGCTAACAGGCCTGATTTCATGTTTGCTACATGTATTTGTGCAAGATATCAAGCCAACACCAAGATGTCACACCTAATCTATGTCAATAGAATTTTAAGATACCTTAAAGGTGCCTCGACATTTGGCCTTTGGTATCCAAAGAATTCTGACCTTCAATATGTATGCATATACAGATAGTGATTATGGTGGCTGTAATATGACTACAAAGTCTACATCAGGGGAATGTTAGTTTCTTGTGGAAGGGTTGTCTCATGAAAATATAAGAAGAAATCATGTGTATCTGCATCAACTGTTGAAGCTAAATACATTGCTACTGCAAGCTGCTGTGCTCAAGTGCTTTGAATTCAAAATCTGATGCTAGACTATGGATTCAATTTCAGGGATACTCCCATTCATATAGACAAAAATAGTGCTATCTCTAGCACAGAGAATAATGTGTAGCATTCAAGGACAAACCACATCAATATGAGGTATCATTTGATTAGAGTTAATTTTTAAAAAGGATTAATCAAACTAGTCAAAGTTAACACAAATAAACAATATGCTAATCTGTTTTCAAAAGCTTTTGATGAATAGAGATTTAAATATCTTGTTTCAAGTATTGGGATGATTAACTTTGAATATCTTTTCTTAAAACATAATCATATTATTTCAAAAATATTTGTGTGTCCTAAAGTTGTCTATTCTATCACTTACATAAGCCCTTGTTTTTCTCTAGAAGGAAAAATCTTTTTAGAAGACATTCCTTAGAATTTTGAAAATTTTATCTTTTATCCTTTGTAGGATTTGTGTTTACCTTTGGAAAAAAATTGAAGTCTTTAAAACAAATAACTACTTAAGAAAATATACATTCGGAAGAAATTTTCAAAATCTCTTCTAAAGCTTAACTTTCTCTTAAATACTTGTATGTTTTAAAGAACAACTTTCTTCCGAAAGCAATTTACTCTCAAAGTATTTACTAAAACTTTCAAGTCTAAAATCTCTTTCGGAGCAAAATTCTCTAAACTCTCTAAAATAACGTCTGAAGCTATTTTGGCTTCAGAAGCTTTTCATCAAAACTTCCAAAGAGAAATTACATTTGAAAGATTTTAGACGTCCAAGAAAACTAACTTTTGGGCAAAAAAACTACTTTTCAAAGGTGGGACCGACGTCTGGATTTCAAAGTTTATCCTTTTTCACTAACTTTATCTGAGATCCATTTCACATATATACCCAATGGTTCCCCCCTCTTTCATTATCTTCTTCCTCTTTACCTTTACATGAGCTAAATTCTTTCATAAACCACCTTTGTTCTTCATTTCCTTCACACTTAAGCTTTCATAAATGGCTAACCTAAACCGTAGAAACGACCCTGATTTCTCCATGCAGCTTCAAAGGCAACGCAATGAGGTTGCTTTATTAAATTGTGAGAAATATCCTAGTTTCTCAAACGTTTGCTAGTTTTTGGCCCTATCAGATTACTACTCCTCCCTAGCCATTGATCTTGTTCTTTATGAGGATCATCTGCTCGAATTTTGGAAAACCTGCAAAGAGGTTATCATGGATGTAGAAAAGGCACTGTCTGCTATAGTGTAGGAAAAGACAATCTTCATCACTCCAGCCGTGATCAACAATCATCTTCAGCTGGACGATAATGAAGGTGAGGTGTCCTTCCTAAAGGAAGTTGTTAGCCACTCTTTTCAGTAGATGGGCTATTAGGGAGATTTCTTTGTAAACATCTTCACGAAAGGGAAACTCTCATCCTAGTAGAAGTACTTATTACATATGGTCATCCATAGTTTGTCCAACAAGCATGTGGGTTGTGCCAGATTCCTAAAGATCTCTCCTTCATAGTGCATGGAATGGTTCAAGGGGCCAAGTTCAAGTACTCTCAGTTTGTTTATACAAATTTGCTTGCAATCTTAGACTCCTTGGAGTATTATATGTTTGCTAGATATGTTCAATACATTTTTAACTGTGATCTGGGTTCACAATTAAGGGAAACAGATAATATTCTTAAATTGGGACATATGAAGACCGACATCTTCAAAATCATAGAAAAAACCAACTGTTGGTTTCTCTGGGGTAGAAACAACCATTGTCCCCAAAATGTTAGACCTCTTTGCTCAAGGTGACAACCTAGCAACACAAGCTAGTGTTGAACCCATACCTTCCATTTCTCAACCATCCAAACAACCTCAATCACCCTAACCTACCAAAGAAAATCCAAACGAATCTCTGCACTAGCTATTCAGCTTGTGCAGGCTCCCATATCACTACCCACACAGGAGGAAGTGGACACTAGAGCTCCCACTTCTCTTAAGGAGCAAACCACTCCCATCTCTTCAAGAATCGGTGTTGAGGTTCCTCATACTTAGCCTGATGAGGTCATTAGCCCAACAAACTTAAGCCCAGCAGCCAAGAACCTAATGCTAGTGGTGAGACTGAGGACTTTGGTCCAATTATCTCATCCCCCAATGACTCTTTGGATGAAGAAGGGGGGAATTTAAGACTAAAGGTGAAAATATGTCAAAAACATGCACCTATTTAGTCTTTAGGTTAGTCAATTGGAATCTCAGGTGACAACCTTACACAACAGGGTCAATAATCATTAACTTGAGATTTCTTATCTTAAGGAAAACCTAGCTAGAAGACCTGTGAGGAGAGCTCGTCTAGGAACACAAGAACCTATTGATGTGATTGACCTAACTCCTAGCTCACCTATGCAAGTGGGTGATGCTACCAAAAGGTGGAGAAAGTCATAACAATGACAGAAATTGGGAGTTCCTCACAGAGTATGGACATTGAGGACTCACCATCCTCACTTGCAGTTGTTCATACTTAGCAAATTCCTCAAGTTCACACTAATATGGACTCTATAGACTCTTTCATTCACTCTCTTTGAGGAATGTATACTAAGGGTTATATCATCTCCACCTCAAGGAACTTCCAACTATATAATAGGGTGGAGGTATGATGTTGACAGAAGAGCCCTCATTCTTCAAAGAGTTCAAGGGCAGCAAGAGGTCTTCAATTTTCAAACCTTGAACTACTATGAAGGTCTTGACCTAATCAACATGCCACTTGCCAACCCAAGCCAATCTAGGCAAGCTGGCAGGCTGGCTTAGAGGATTCAATATAGAATTACTGAAGTGTTCAACAAAAGAAGGAGATAAGGACAATCACGTAATATCATCGGTCAACTAGATGTTAAGGCAGACCCTATGATTAGCTTTAACAGGAAAACCTTTACTAAAGGCCTAGTAATAGAGTCTGAGATACCTGTCTCACCTACAACCACTTCAGCAAATCATTCCCTCAGTGATACACCTGCTTTTGAAGGTGTATCATAGCCTCTCTCTGGCCGGAGCATGGATGCTACTCCAAGCAATGAAGGCCAAAGCTCTCTCCACCCTGAGTACAAAGGTCTATCGGTGACAAAAGGAAAAGGAAAATGACTCCTAAGGAGACTGAGGAGGAGGGGAGAGAGAGAGGAAGAGGAAGCTAAGGGGAGATGGTTCTTTTGGGTCTTAAGGATTCATGCAAGCTGTAATAAGGGCTGCCCCCAGACCAGATACTTAGAATGATGAGTTAAGGGCAGTCAGGATTGCTTACTTACAGACCAGGAACTATAACATTTATCAAATCATCTCCCTCCTCTTAGAGGAACTTAATGAACTCGTAGACATTAAAGTGTCTAGAGAGAAGAAGGAAGCAGAGGATGCAAGATTGCTTCTTTAGACCAAGGAAGAAAAGAGACTAAAAAGACTCTACAAAATGTTCCTACTCTCTCACCAGTTCAAGAAAGCCCTATGCAAGAGACTATGACACCATAAGAACCTCAGGTAGATAAAGAAACTGAAAGGATAAATATGATCAACTACCTGAGTGCCATAAGCATCTACCAGGCAAATGCACTTCTTCCCCTGCCATTTGAGTACACTGAGTTTGAGTACCCCAAACAAATTGAACTTCAAGTAGTCAAAGAGCAGAAGGAAACAAAGAGGAAAATAAGGGAAAAAGCTGCCAAAGCAAGAGCCATCATCCAAAAAAGTCAAAAGAAGTCTGCTGATTGGCAGAGGATGATAAGCTTCTTAAAGTTTTATGGATTCTCTAGAAGGAGATTTGGCCCTGTGTCTCAATCCATCATGGATGAGCACATAAGAGCGATCAAGCAAAAGATTAATTCAGGAGAAATCATTGATTTACACTCCCCACTAAGTCAAGCCCCTAAGAAATGGAGGTTAAGGTCGAACCATTTGAAAGAACTCAACCTGGACCCCTTGCTGAGTCTTAGCAAGCTTCATCTTCTTACCACAGTAGGGTCAACCTCTCTTTCCTTTTGAAGCTATGAGTGAGGCAGACCCAATTAAGAAAGACAACACAGAACAACATGGTGCTGCAAGCAATTATTCTAAGTTAAAAAGTTTAAAGATGTGGAAAAGGGTGGCCTCTAAGCCCAAGCCTAAGAAGAAGAAGAAGAAGAAGATAGGGTCATCAACCTCCAGACCTTACGATGAGTCAAAACATCCTAAGGAAGTGCATCAAGAGGAATCTCAAACAACTCCTATTCAAGCAGTACCTCTTGGAATAGGAAGACCCATATTATCTTGGACTAATTCCATGAATCCGGAAAGATGGCATGTGATTGGAGATCAAGGTATTGAAGATGTCTACACATGGCAAGACATGGCCAATCTACTTCAGTATGATCTCTTTGAGATGAGAAGATACCATGAGAGTTTGAGTGATCCTGACCATTTGATAAAGAAAGGCATGGAGATTCTCATAATGATGACTGTCAACATCTAAGATCATCATATGTTTTAGTAGCATCAACCTAAAGGGAGGGGTTTGTAAGGTTTATATAAAGGCTGATGCACCTAAAACATCCAAAGTCTTCCTACATTCATGCATTGAAGTGCATAAGTAGAAATGCTTTGGAAGTTTTACACCATCCACTAGAAAATATTCAAAGTGTAAAATCTTTCAAAGCCAAGACCAACATCTTCCGAAGCTTAAAGTGAAGTCTTCCAAAGCTTCAGAGACAAAGTCTTCTGAAATGTAGAAGTAAAGACAAATTATCTTCCAAAGACTTTTGAACACATGCTTTTATCTTATGTACTTGACCATAAAGCTGGACCACTTTCCATTGCAACTTTATTGACTCACCAACTTTCACTAGTTGGTGAAAAGGTCCATGCTTTTAGTAAACTATACATTGAGGTCTTGAGTCTGTGCTTTCTACTTTATGTACTTTTATCCTTTTTCATAGTATATTAGTGAGCTATGGCATGACATAGTCACTAGTCAAAAGACAATCTGCTTTTTAACTCTACATTTGATTTTGTTATCTAGATCAAATGTATCTAGCTTGCCTTAAAGCATGGCCGGCTATAGGATGTAGTATAAGTATCTCAGGTCTTTGTACAACACTTGTTAAAGAACTTGAGAGCAATATACAACATTCTTGAAAACAAATTACGTGTGTTTGTTCTTTGTTCTATCTCTTACTTTACTAGTGTTCTAAGTATCATACTTGTGTGTTACTAGTTCCCTATTTGATCTGTTAAGTGTTCTAAACATCACTCTCCTCATTGTGTGTTGTTTTGTAAGTAACCAAACCCCTCTTAAACGGTCATACAAGGTTCATCTCATTCAATTGCTTGATCAATTCATCCAACTTGATGAAATATTCTTGCATTGTTAGCTCTCGCGTATCGAAATGCGGTTTCTTTGCAGGATTCCAGCTTGAACATTTGTGACTTGATTCTTTCATTTATTTGACATTTTTATGCATGAATGGATGTGATGAAAGCTTGGAACAAGTATGGTATTTATATATAGGCTGGGAAAGTTGATCACGGGGGTGTTCTTGGCCAGGCACAACCCCACGTTTGTCAAAATTCGTCTTAAATTGACCTGCAATGTTCCAGAGTCTTCAGCGGAGATCGTGGCAAATTTTTACAGAGGCACGGGGGCATGTTTCATGGGGATAAACCCTATGTTTGTGTTTGTTAGTTCCTAGAAAATGTAAAACTTAAAGGAAAACCTATGTATAGGTGTCACATTTAAGTTTCGGGTCTTTGGCGCGACCCCTCCCCACACTCAGTCTTTACTGGGGTGGAGGTGTAATTCCTCCAAGAAAATTTTGGTTGGTCCATCAGTATATGGTTTCAAACGATGGTCATTTACTTTGAAAGTTAAACCGATGTGGTTGTCGATTTCGATGGCACCATTTGGGAAAACGTTTTTATTGTATAAGGTCTAGACTAATGGGATTTCAGCTTTCCAGGAAACAAATGTAAATTAAGAGTTATACAATTACATGTTCTTCCACTTGAAATCGTTTAATGTTCTTCAATCGAGGGAATTTCCTTGTCTTTACCTTATAAACCCTAGCGTTTTCGTATGCTTGTTCTCTTAGTTCCCCTAGTTTATGGATTTGTAGAAATCTTTTTTCCTGCAATGTTTGGTCTAGGATTACTGCTTTTAAGTGCCTAATAGGCTTTGTGCTCCAATTCCATAGGTACATGACACGACTTCTCATAAACTAGTTTGAACTGTGTTGTGGTCAAAAATCCCATAACACATTATCTAGCTTAGTGGACCAATCTTTGTGATTTTGACCTACGGTTTTCTTGAGGACTCATTTGATGCCTCGGTTAGTGACTTCAAGCTTGCCTAATTACTTGTGGGTGATAAGTAGTTGTAAAGTGGTGGTGCACTCCATAACGAGCCATTCCTCTTTCGAGCTGGTTGTTACAGCAATGCATCACTCGGTCACTAATTAAAGCCTTAGGGGCACCGAAATGAAAGAATAGTTTCTTGAGGAATCTAACAATATTTCTTGCATCATTAGTGGGTAAGGCTTAAGCTTCGGCCCATTTTGAGAAATAATCAACTGCTATTAAGATAAAATGATTGCCAAAGGACACAAGGAATGTCTCCATGAAATCAATACCCCATACATCAGGTTTCTAAGGCATCTCATTCCGTGTTGAGACATTGGTTGCTCTTTGACATGCGTGACATGGCGTACCATGTTGTGAGCATCTTTAAAAATCCTGGGCTAGTAGAATCAATAGCAAAGACTTTCTTGGCTGTTAGGGTTGCTCCATGGTGTCCTCCTGTGGGTCCTTCATGATAGTACCTTAATTTTTTTTCGCTTCACTTCTGTACATACATCTTTGGATAAGTTGGTCTGCACTGATTCAAAATAGATACGGGTCTTCCCAATAGTAATGCTTAATGTAAGTGAAGAATTTCTCTTTTTTACTGATAAGTCATTCCTTTGAGAAGGATTTCGCTTGCCAAGTAATTTGTGAAATCAGCAAACCAAGGATGTTAATCGATTGAGGACTAGATGTGCATAAGGAATTTATGAGGAAAATTACTGTTTATTTTGGATTTCTTAGCTTGTGAAGGACTTGATTCTTCAAGACACAAGAGACGATCGATCACGAGATTTTATGCTCCTTTCTTATCGTGAATTTCAATAACGAATTCTTGAAGGAAAAGTATCCAACGAATCAGTCCTGGCTTTGCACCTTGTTTATTGAATAGATCACGAGGCATTTTCTTCCTCCTCGAGCCCTTAGACATAGTGGCTCCCCCTTTGTTGCTAGGCGGGTCCAGGGTATAAGATGGATCTGTATCAGCAATAGCAGCATCCCCGAACTCCCTGTGGCGTCCACCAACTGCCCTGAGACCTCTCTACGTGGCTACGACCTGGCTCCCCACCATTCGCACCAGAGGCTCTTCATCAGACTCCTCCTCCTCCTTCATCTAGAAATCTAGGTGAATAGGAGTAGACTCGGGTCCACCCTGACCATCACCTCCCTGATCAGCATCGTTGTCATCACCATCGGAATCATCGGAGGGTAGAGTAATCTGCTTAACATCCGAGTCACTATTGTCGTGGCGCCACTTCCTCCTAGCTGGCACGACATAGTCATCCCGGGCTAGATGCCCAAACAGTCTCCTCACCGGGGGCTTAACCTACTTGCCCCGGTAGACCTGCATCCTCCCAAGTGTGGTGTCGTCCATGACCTCCAGTGTAACTGCATCATCACTCCTTTGAGCAGCGAGGGCAGCTTTTGGTCGATAATCATCTCGAGGAACCGAGGGTACATACAGAAGCCCTCCTTACCCTTGGCTTCTAGGTTCTCGACCTAGTAGCACAATGAGGAACCGAGGGTACATACAGAAGCCCTCCTACCTAGTAGTTGGATGATTCAGTACTAGAGCCACATAGGCATTCTGGATCTGATCCGACAGCTCATCAAATCCTCCCGTCCTTGAGGCTATGCACTTTAGCAGCACATGGACTAAATACTTGACTCAGGGGCACAGGTTGCTCTTGTTGAGCACACCTGCGTTTATGTCCCCCGCGTACTTAGCCAAAAGAAAGAAACCTCAAACTATGAGTGGATGCAGTCTGGTAGGGCAGTCACTATCATCTCCCTACTCTAACACCCTCTGTAGGTCTTCCTTGCTAATCTTTATCTCTGTCCAAATATGGTACTCCTGATACGATGCGGTTCAGCAGACCTGTCAACTATCGCGCTTTCCTGGAATGCCCATTGAATCGATTGATAAGGTGTGCACGGTGTAGATATAGCCTTGAAGATCCTCGATCTCCGTAGGAAGGCGATAATCCCAGCAAAATCAGCGGCATTCCGGGAGGTGACGTCTAGATGTGCACAAAGGTAATGCTTTATGCTCATAGTCCATTGACGCGCCATGTTTCTGTTACACAAGATAAATAAACTTTAGAGTTTGTGTAAGTGAATGACACTCGAATATTAATGAACTTGAATCATTCTGTTCTGTCGTGCGAATGGATAGTCCGACTAAGTCTTAGTCGTGCGAATGAGCTCAATCGTGCGAATGAACCTGCGACTCAACTGAGTTGTTTGATTTTCTAGGTGGTTGAACCAGTCATGCGACTGAATTCATACGCATGGTTCATTCGTGCGATTGAGTCATTTGCCCATTTCAATCGTGCGATTGAAGTTCATCGGTGTGTCCATTCGCATACGTCTCTGTTTCGTACTATAGAATCGATTCTCAGTCTATACTTGATGTTAAGCGATCAGGTTAGTGTCATGGGCTCGCAATCCATCAAAATAACACTTAGTGCTAAATAATTTGACGTTTAAATACTGATTAGTGGTTTATTTACAAGACTTTGTCTCGGTTTTGTTTTGAACCGATTTTAACTTTAGGGCTAGGTTAATATGTGCATTTTGGTCGAATCTAGTCTCCCATTACCCGTACAAACGACGCATAATCAGTTAGTATCACAGACAGGGTGCTAAATCACTGATATGAAATTGGGTAGAGTAATATTGCTTTCGTGCGATTTAGGTGCGATTTGGTGGTGATGAGTGTCTGCGACCGACTCCCCCTCTATTTATACTAGGGTTTCCTTCAGTCGTGCGACTGAACCTATTCGCACCATTGAATCGTGCGACTGGGGTTCAATCGTACGACATGTTCAGTCGGTCACAGACAGTCGTGCGACTAGGTTTCAGTCGTGCGACTG
Organism: Flaveria trinervia; assembly: GCA_025506515.1. Taxonomy (NCBI): domain Eukaryota; kingdom Viridiplantae; phylum Streptophyta; class Magnoliopsida; order Asterales; family Asteraceae; genus Flaveria; species Flaveria trinervia. Next base: position 28,322,636 of record CM046441.1, read on the forward strand.
ACTCATTCGGTCAGCTCCATTCGTGCGACTGGGGTTCGGTCGTATGACTGACTCAGTCGGTCACCTCCATTCGTGCAATTGCTTCATACTCATGATCCAATCATACGAATGGTTCAATCTCATGCTCCATTCGTGCGACTGGTCCATACTTATGGTCCAGTCGCCCGAATGACTCTAAATTGTTCATTTGACCTTATGCACTTTCAAAAACTTATCCTTTTAACAATAGATAAAATGTTATTAGCGATGATCATCTCAAACATGATCTTTTTAATTTAAAAACACAGTTGATCACCTCAGACATGATCCTTTTACTCAAAACAAATTTATCACCTCAGTCGTGACTCATTTTATTTTTGAATATTTTGGTCACCTCATACGTGACCCTTTTGAGTGAGTGATTCACAGATTACGATGAGTTGTTGAGTTCGAATCTTACTTTACTATTTACTAAAATTAAACAGAACAACTTTGAAATTAAGAACAATAACGAGACATATTTTTGTATTTTTTTAATTAGAGATGAAACACAACCTATTAGAATAATTCTAATTGCTTTTACTTCCTGGACAACACAACTTCTATTCTAGTTAATCATTTCTAGTACGATTCATTTTGGAATCATACAGGTATATCAGACTTACTTGGGACACATTAATAAACAATTTTGATGCTTGATCCTTGTTTTCACTGATAACAACAACAATTTTAGGAAATCATACTAGAGCTACAAGATGCACATAATGATTTTGACTTTCAAGAGCTGCAACTCACGATGATTGACAGTATACTTGTCCTCTTAAATCCATACACAGATTTTTGACACACATTGGTGGTGTTTTAAGGTTAATTATTTCAACAAGCATTTGTGGATCCCATGCTTATATGGTAATCAACGTTCCTCAGGAGAATTTTGAGCGGTCTACAGGTATATTACAAGTAGAAACTATTCTAAGAGCTTTTAAAGAGATGCTAAGCCTGAGGTCAGTGCCACCACATAGCAGAGAGGCGCCAACAACAATGAAGTCTAGAATATTTAGGTTATGCTTATCCTCAAGTCAGTGCCACTGCACAGCAGAGAGGCACACAACCTATCTTCTTGTTTGAGCAATTATTTTCATTTTGCATAGATAACACCAATAACATAGGTTATTAGCTTGATTGCTTTTTGCATTTTTCATGTGCTTTGCTCATATTTTGGTCATCCGCACACATTTGTGGCGTTTATTTTGCTCGTCACCCTTTATTGGAACTCTATTGATTGTGTTAACCAGGGATAAGATGATGACCCACAGCTTATTAAACAGCTTAGTTTGATCTTGAGATCACCAAATGGGTCTACTTATCTATTGTGTTGAATCTACCGACATATCATCCAATGGTCTAGCAATCTCTATGTCTACTTTCTCCGTGTTACCTTAGTAGTAGCTAGTTTTACTATCATTTTTCCTTTTATTTTTGCTTAGACTTCTCAGATGTATACTTTGAACTTTGCATCTAATTCAATTTAAATCTTTTAAAGTCCCAAATGTTTTGTTCCTATGTACTATCATTTTCCATAGTCATTGAATTGATATCTCAGATACGATCTCATTTCTATTAGCTTGCCTGTCCTCCTCCCTCCATTTTTTAATACTTACTTAACCTATTCTCCCCCAAAAATTCTAAAAGCGTGAACGATTTGCGTTTTTAGGATTTTAATAGGCGAAGATTTGAAATCAATAAAATAAATAAAATAAAATAACCTAGAATAAACGAAAATAAAAGAAAAAAAGACTTGATGCATCGGACTACCTGTTCATCGTCTGGAATTACATCACTTTTCATTTTAACGTCGTCGACCTCTAACAAATATAGAAAACGTGTTTATCAAAGGCTTTTGTATAGTGGTCAGCGCGTTGAAAATCCGTATTTATTTTAACAACATCGATTAGATTCTTTTCAAAACAATCACATATAAAGTGATATTTTATGCTGATGTGTTTGGTCTTAGGATGTTGGACAGGATTTTTAGTAACGGCTATTGCTGTAGAATTATCAACAAATAGTAACTGATACCACTTGTTAGGTGAGGACCGTGTACAGGCCGTAGTACTAACTAATCCACGTGTATACCGAATCAAATAGTGCGGAATCCTATTTGATTGGCTATCCAATCAGTGAGAAAGTTAACCCAATGGATATAAGATTAATCTAAACATTAAGAATGAATAGCAATTGATCAAGAACAATCTATGAACTTGGACTGGCTTTCTTTGATGTCATGGATGGCTAGGGTACGTGTATAAGTCGAATTCTTCCAAGTGTTTGTTTCAGCACTATAGCGAACACCCAACACATTCAATTGAACACATTAGTTAAGGTGAGGGACCCAAGCCTTTACCAGCTTGGGTGTCCCAGAGGCATCACACATCATAAATTCTACCCATTGTCCACTAGAGGGTGAGGGAAGATCGTTTGTCTTATTTTTCTCATTTCCAGACATAGACTTTTCTTTCCATAAGCCAACTTTGTGTAAGGCCTGTTTGTGATAAACAGACGACTGGCTGATATGTTGAACTTTAGGTTCACTGACTTTTCTTTCCATAAGCCAACTTTGTGTAAGGCCTGTTTGTGATAAACAGACGACTGGCTGATATGTTGAACTTTAGGTTCACTGACTCTTTTTGATGGAGTCATGGAGCTTCTTTTGGAAGAGCTTGCTTTAGTGTCATAAAGTTCAATCTTTTTCTTTGGTGTCTCATAATAAGTGCAATAAGACGCTATGTGCCCATACTTTCCATGGTTTAGCATGATCTACTTTCAACTTGACAATTTACCTGTTTCTGTGGAGAAGTATGTGACACATGAGTGACTTTATTTTGTTTGCGTTTTGACACTTCTTGTTTAAATGTTTTATCTTGTTTAACAAAATTATTTGTTTGGACATTGTTAACATCTTTTCCCTTTTGTTTATTTGGACTTAGACATGAAGCACGTGATAGGTTAATTTGTTTGGTATTTCTTGGTTCAGAATTAGACTTTGTTGAACCTGTCTTTATTTTAACCTGTTCAAATTGTTCGTCCAAATTAACAGAAGGCATTTTACCTTTTGATTTTGAAGTGGCATCCTTTTGTTTGGTGACAGATTCATTTGGTTTACATGCTGAATTTGGATCACTTACAAGAGGAGTCGACACCACATGATCCTTGATTGAGGTATTATTTATTGGTTTACTTTTTGCATTCATCAAGGTCTTATGTGGTGGTGGAACCACTTTATATCCCAAACCCTCCCCATTGTTGCGCTCTCTCACTAAGTGTTGGACAATGTGAGAAGAACTTGTCCAACTAGGCAGTTTTTGTTTTAATGAATTTACTTCTACTTCCCAAACTGCCTTTTGTTTCTTAGTGTCTTCAAGGGAGTGTCGATAGAACTTAATGTCACTAGCTTGGTTAAAGGCTACAACTTCAGTTTCCTTAAGCTGTTTGTTCAAGAGTTCTATCTTTTCTTTATAGTTGTGCTCATTTTGTTTTAAGACTCTATTGGCTTCAATGCATAGTTGTAAGTCCTTTACTAAGTTATCATTATGGTATAATACCCTAGCAAATTTCATATAAATGCTTTTCCTAAATTTATTACAATCAGAACAAGCATGATTATTGAAAAGTTGAGTAGTGGTACTTACCTGAGAGGGAGAGGTTGAATCAGCCATCAAAGCAGTGTCTGAATTCTCTGGTTCGGGTGATTCTGGACTTGTTGGAATTTTCCCTTCTTCAGGCAGGTGATCCACTACAGTTGCAGTTTCATCAACATTTGACATCTCGAGCTCTACTACAATATCACCTTCACTTGCTGAGTCGTCATCTAGATCCTCAACACTAGCGATTTTGGATTCTCCTAGAGACACAAACCGAAAGCTCCAATCTGTCCTTCGTCATCATGAGTTGTTAAGGCTTTAGGATTCTTGCTCCATGAAGTAGGACTGCTTGTGGGCTTATCCTGACGAGTGAAAGATGAGAATGGATTCCCATTTCCTGTCTTCTTGGGCTTCACACTTTCACATTTGAAGTGCCCCTTTTTCCCACAGTTGAAGCAGGTAACTTTTGCCTTGTCAAAGCCAAAAGTTGTGTCCTTAGTCGCAATCAGATTATGCCGGTCTTCTTGACAAACTTCTTTGCTCCCTGAACAACACTTGCTAAGGCCCACATGATGTCCATTCTTTCTAACTCTGTCTCGTTTACCTACTCGTAGTCCTCGTCTGCCAGATGGCAGTTCCCAACTTCCCCAGCAACTAGCCCATCATAGGAGTGAACCACAGCTACTAAGAGATTCATGTGCTCTTTTGCTACCTCTACTGTCACATTCCCGAGATTCTCGGTCTTCAGTTTTGTAGCATTTGCTTCAGGTGCTATGTATTGGGTACCAGACGACTCTGACGTGTCAGATCCTAAAGTAGTAGCTTGTGATGGACCAGCTGAACTCGACACAAACGCCGTTTGAAGTGGTGCTCCAGACGTTTTGGCTTGTGGAGTTGAGTTGTACAGTGTCGGATTCTTCATATGATGACTTCTGGGCCCTGTACTTCATCCTCAACTCTTCCTCCCGCAGTTTCAGAATGAAGTTGTTGATGTCTAACTTCGCTAGCATATCATTCTATCTGTGGTTGGAAACAAATGAACTCCACTTCTCGGGCAACCCATCTGCAACGCTTGAAACTTTGTCTTCCATAGACGTAGTAACTCCATGAGTCTGCAGCTCACTCATCAGATGGTAGAAACGATCAATGACATCGTCCAAGCTCTCCTTTCCCATTGACGAGAAGTTGTCAAACTCCTTCTTCAACGCTTTAGCCTTTAGAGCTTTTAACGATGCATTTCCCTCATACCTCTTTTCCAATGCATCCCATAGCCTTTTAGCTTGCTTGTTCTCAGAAAACTGATGGAAGATGTCCTTAGGAATTTACTGAGTCAGCAACGCATATACTTTCCTTTCTGCATTGTACTTTAGTTTTTGTCCGTCAGTCATACAGCTTAAGGTTAGTTTGACTCCATGTGCACCTACAGGCATGCTATATCCTGTCTCTATCGACTCGCACAGATTAGGATCTACTTCATTTAAGTAAATCTCAAAACTTTGCTTCTATTGTGGATAATCATCTAACGTTATTAGCTTAGGGGCTTGTTATGATTTCCCACTTCATTTTCTAGAAGCAATAAATTTTGAATCCTGGAATCCCTTCCTGCGGTGATTGCTAAATATTTAACTTGTGTGAATGAAGGTATGCGATTGAACACTTCGTGTGATTGAACAATGCGGTTGACTCAAGCGTGCGAATGAGCAAATGCGGATGGCTGAATCGTGCGAATGGACAGGGGCGGATGAACAATGCGAATGGGCAATTCAGTCGTATGAATGGATGTAAGAATGAGTCCAATCGTGCGTATAAGGGATGCGTATGAATTCAGTCGTGCGATTGAGTCAATCGTGCGACTAAAGCTGCCGAAACTTAAAAATCCATAGGTTTAAGGTATTTTGACGCAAAAACACGAATTTTTCAAGAACCCTAATTGTTGTATGCCAGAAAATGTTGATACATGTATGTCCCTAGATCATGATATGAAATGTAATAGATCTTGTTTGTCTGATTCTGATATGTAATTTGAAATGATTAATGAAATGATATTGGTTGTTTGTGATTTGTAATGACTAATATTTCATTAATGAGTTGATATTAAATTGGTTAATTAGGTTTGTGGTTGTTAGAATTGTTACACATAATGTTTATTAATTAATACATTCAAACATAACTTAATGAAGTTCTCAAGCTAAGACATCTGGAGCACCACTCCAAACTGCATTTGTTTCTAGCTCATCGGGTCCTTCACATGCATCTCCTTCAGGATAAGACACATCGGGACTTTCTTGTTCCCACTATATTGGATCCGAAGCAAGTGCTACTAAACTGAAGACCGAGAATCTCGGAAATGTGACAGTGGAAGTAGCTCGAGAACACATGGATCTTTTGGCTGCAATGGTCCATTCTTATGATGAACTCGTTGCTAGGAAGATTGGAAACTGCCATTTGGCAGACGAGGACTACGAGCAGGTGGACGAAATGGAGCTTGAGAGGATGGACATAATGTGGGCTTTAGCTAGTGCTGTCCGGAGGGCAAAGAAGTTTGTAAAACAAACCGGACAGAACTTGGTAGCTACTAAGGATACCACATTTGGCTTTGACAAGAGCAAAGTGACCTGCTTCAACTATGGAGAGAAGGGGCACTTCAAAAGAGAATATGTCAAGCCTAAGAAGACGGGTAACGGGAACCTGTTCTCGTCCTTCACTCATCAAGACAAGCAAGCTACCAGTTCTACTTCATCAAGCAAGGATCCAAAAGCCTTGACTGCTCATGATGATGAAGGACAAGATTGGAGCTTTAGGTTTGTCTCACCAGGGGAATCAAACATTGCAAGTGTAGAAGATATTTACAGTGATTCCGCTAGTGAAGGAGATCTAGCAGTTGAGATAGCGATGTCACATAGTGAAGAAGCAACTGCAACCGAGGTCAGTTACCAGCCTAAAGAGGAGACTACCACGTCAGAGACAGAAAAGACAGAATCACCAAAACCAGAGACATCTGATGCTGCATTGATGGCTAACTTTACTGAATCAACTCAGGTAAGTACTACTGACCAAATGTTTAATAATCACGCTTGTTCTGATTGTGATTTTTTAGGAATAGCATAGATGAAAAATTTGCTAGGTTATTAGATCATAATGATAACTTAGTAAAAGATTTGCAACTGTGCATTGAGGCTAATAGGGTATTAAAATAAAATGAGCATAGTTATAAAGAAAAGATAGACATTTTGACTAAACAGCTTAGGGAAACCGAAGTAGTTGCCTTTAACCAAGCTAATGACATTAGGTATTATCTAAACTCCCTAGAAGACACTAAGAAGCAAAAGGCAGTTCTAGAAGTAGAAGTAAATTCATTAAAACAGAAACTGCACATTTGGACTAGTTCTTCACACATTGTCCAACACTTAGTGAGAGAAAGGAACAACGGGGAGGGATTGGGTTATAAAGTGGTTCCACCACCACCTGAGACTTTGATGAACACTAAGACTAGACCAATAAATAGTAATCCTATCAAAGATCATGTGGTGTCTACTCCTCTTGTTAGTGATCCAGACTCCTTATGTTCATCTGTTGACTCTGGAAACAAACAAAAGGATTCCACTTCAAAGGCAAAGGATAAATTGTCTTGTGTTAATCTGGAAAAGGAATTTGAAAGGTTAACTTAAATTCAGGATCAGACAGAGTCAAATCAGAACCTAAAAGGACTCCTAAGGTTAATCTTTCACATACTTCAAGTCAAAAACCTATTAACCAAAAAGAAAAGGAGGTTAAACAGGTGAAAAAAGTTAACTTTGTTAAACCAGAGAAAACAACCAAAGAACCAGAGTCAAAACCTAGGGTGAGTAATGTTGCTAGAATGTCACACACTTCTCCACAAAGAAAGTTTAATAGCAGATCGTGCTACAACTGTGGTGAATATGGACACATTGCTTCCTATTGTCACTTCTATCAGACACCCCGTAAGAAGATTCAACTTCAGGTTTCAAAGCCTAGGTCTTCTAAGAGGATCTCACTGACTCCACCTAGAAGAACTAGTGAACCCAAAATTCAACCTGTAAGTCAGTCGACAGTTTATCACAAACAGGCATTGCACAAATCTGGATTATGGTAGGAGAAGTACAAGAAATACAAGGAGGTTATGCAGAAAACAAGAGATTAGAGAGATCTAGGTCCAAGGGGGAGTTTGTTGATACATGTATGTCCCTAGATCATGATATGAAATGTAATAGATCTTGTTTGTCTGATTTCGATATGTAATTTGATATGATTAATGAAATGATATTGGTTGTTTGTGATTTGTAATGACTAATATTTCATTAATGAGTTGATATTAAATTGGTTAATTAGGTTTGTGGTTGTTAGAATTGTTACCCATAATGTTTATTAATTAATACATTCAAACTTAACTTAATAAAGTTCTCATGCGAATGGCCCATGCGAATGAACCATAAGCATGAATAACTTCATACGAATGACTCAGTCGCACGACTGAACCAGGAGACTGGATCAGTCGTATGATTGTAACATAAGATTGGCTCAGTCGCACGACTGAACACTCAGTCGTGCGAATGAGTCAACAGCGTGGTTCAATCGCACGACTGAACCATACTAATGGTTCAGTCGCACGATTGAATAATAACAACCTATAAATACAACCCAATTCGTGAAAAATAAAGGCTTTTGATTAATTACGATTCCAGACGTACCCTAGCCGTCCAGAAGCCTCCCAATTCGTTCTCCAAGTTCATAGAACACATTAGATCGATTCCCAATCGATTTCTAACGTTAGTTTCAATTCTTGATTGATTCTTCATGTGTTCTCACTGATTGGATCGCCAATCAAATAGGATTCCGCACTATTTGATCTGGTTTACACGCTAATCTCCAGGTATCTCGTTCAATACCAGGTCCTAACAAGTGGTATCAGAGCTTTGGCTCTTGATTACGTGTGATTCAATCAAGATTGATAAAAAGTTTGTGTTTTTGCACTAAAAACGCAATCTTTTGTGTAAAAAGTGATGTTGGACGTTCCTTGCTCATCAAAGTTTGGTTTCTACGGACTTAGGCGATTAGACCTTGCGAAATTTCGAGTTTTTATGGCTAAAACACCTTTAACCAAGAAATTTTCGCAAAACAGCAGCTTCAGTCGCACGAGTGAGCCATTCGCATGACTGGACCTTATTCTCATTGCTCAGACGCACGATTGGACATAGTTGCATCTCTATTCGTACGATTGAACCTTTCGGGCATACAGTTCATACGCATCAGATTCATTCTCACGACTGAGGTAATCACTTAGTTCAGCCGCACGATTGAACCAGTCGTAGAGTTCATACGCACGACTAGACCATTCGCACCCTTCAGTCACCCCAGTGACAATTTGTTTTATTAGACTTAAAGTATTAGACTTAAAGTTATTCGCAATGGAAGATCAAATGTCAGCCTTTACTGTTGGGAAGGACTCTAGGATACAGAACCTGCGTTGCATGAGAGTGAGGTGGGTAATCATAATAAACCACCAAAGCTCTAGACGTTAGATGAGTTTCCCCATTGGAAACAACGTTTTGAGATCTACCTCAACGGAGTGGATCCGAATCTGTGGGAAGCCATCCAGATTGGATATAGTACACGGTGGGAGCTGATGGAGTTAAGCTAACGTTAGGAGGAATGACGGACATGTAGAAAGTCAAATACAATGCAGAAAAAAGAGTTTATGCATTGATCACACAATCTATTCCTAAAGACATATTCCACCAGTACTCAGAAAATAAGCAGTCCAAGAAACTTTGGGATGAGCTAGAAAAGAGGTACGATCGGAATGCTTCGTTGAAGGCGATCAAGGCTAAGGAGTTAAAGAAGGAATTCAATAACTTCTCATCGATTGGAAATGAGAGTTTAGATGATGTTATAGATAGATTCTACCATCTGATGAGTGAACTGCATACACATGGGGTGGATACTACCATGGAAGAGAAAGTTACTAATTTTGCAGACGGATTGCCTGAAAAGTAGGCTTCATTCGTGTCTAATCTTAGACAGAATGGAATGCTGGCAAAACTGGATATTAATGTCTTTATTCTTAAGTTGCGAGAAGAGTCACTTAGGATGAATTACAGAGCTCAGAAGTCCTCATACAATCAAAATCCAGCTTTATACAATGCCACGACTCAAGCTAAGACATCTCGAGCACCACTCCAAACTGCATTTGTGTCTAGCTCATCGGGTCCTTCACATGCATCTCCTTCAGGATCAGACACATCGGGACTTTCTTGTTCCCACTATATTGGATCCGAAGAAAGTGCTACTAAACTGAAGATCGAGAATCTCGGAAATGTGACAGTGGAAGTAGCTCGAGAACACATGGATCTTTTGGCTGAAATGGTCCATTCTTATGATGAACTCGTTGCTGGGAAGACTGGAAACTGCCATTTGGCAGACGAGGACTACGAGCAGGTGGACGAAATGGAGCTTGAGAGGATGGACATAATGTGGGCTTTAGCTAGTGCTGTCCGGAGGGCAAAGAAGTTTGTAAAACAAACGGACAGAACTTGGTAGCTACATCAAACTCGTAGTCCGCCAACCAATCCATCTCCAGGACTACATCAAACCGCTTAAGGTCATCACGAATGGTCTAACAGGAACTTGTGTCCTAATTCTACATCACATCCTTCTATCATATCAGAAATCCTGGTAGACTTACCTATGGCAGTTTCTACGTCAAAGGGCACATATATATTCTTACTACTAACAGGCAATTTAGCACAGAAAGCAGCAGAAGTGCAACTTTTACTAGCACCAGAATCGAATAACACAGAGGCTAAAGTTTGGTTTACTAGAAACGTACCTGACACAACATCAGGGTCCGTCCTAGCCTCCTCCTGTATCATCGTAAACGCTCTGGCGCTTACCCTCGGTCCTTCACCTCCAGTCTTCTTCATCCCTAAACCCTCAGCCCTCGGCTTCTTACAGTCTCTACTCATGTGACCCTCTCCATACAGTTAAAACATCTGACCACACGACAGTCCTTCGCTATGTGACTAGGCTTCCCATATTTGTAGCATAAGTTAGATCCCAACCTACATTCACTGATATGCTCTCTTCCATATTTGCCACACTTCTTCTATCCTGCACCAGATGTGACCACACGGCGGTCATCTACCCTTGCCTACTTGTTACTCGTCGGGACACCGCCTCGACCAAACATTTTCCCTTTCCAATTCCAGTCACCACGACCTTTCTTGCTACCTTCGGCCACCACCACAGTTCTCTCATCATACAAGCTCCCTACCAGATCAACCACCGACCTAAACGTGCTCGGCCGGGCAGCGATCATGTGCCTGCGGACATCCGCCGGCAAGCCCTGGATATACAGCTTAATCTTTCGTGATAGAGCTATCACCTGATCAGGCACCAGTCGTGCCATTTCATTAAACTTAGTGGTGTATTGTTGATGTGTCATGGTTCCCGCCTCTAGCTACATGAATTCCCTTTCCACCTTATCCATTTCCATGTGAGGCCAAAATTCCTTAATTACCAAATTTTTAGCTTAGACCACCTCATTCTCCCAATTGCCTGACTATCCTCGGCCTGGACTATATTGTCCCACCAACACAGAGCCGAGTTCACAAACGAGTGGGCAGCAAATTTACCTTCTAGTCTTCTTGGCACTCACTGATATTTAGAACGACTTCCCTCACCCATCGGTGAGCAGCAGTAGCAGTGCCATTACCATCAAAAGTAGGGGGCTCACACCTTTGAAATGCCCCATAGTTACAGCTCGTGCCACCTTCAGCCTGGGCTCTTCTTCTTCCTCTTCTTCTTCATCATCAAATACAACCGTCCTAGTCTCGGCTGTCTTCTTTTGCCCGTAGGTCTACTTCTTTCCTTTCTCTCCCCCTCCCGTACAACTATAATCACTTCAGTTAGTACAGACGGTAAGATCTTCTGCATGAGTTCATGAACTTCTTCCACAACTGCCTCCTTTATTGAGGCTCTCAGATCGGCGCTCTCATCACCGCCCTTAGGATGAGGGGTCTCGGGTTCTTCATGAACCACCTTTTCGGCTCTAGGCCTTCCTCTCGTAGCCCAAGGTTCAGCACCACGACCTCCACCAGGTGAAGCTTTAGATGATCTACCATTAGCCATCCTCTAACACACACACACTGAAAGATTCAAACACCAACACGGTCATTCAAGGGAACAACTTAGTTTATGTCAAGTATAATAAGTCCCTAATTACTATGGCCAGTTGTGATTAGCCACTTACTTTACTCCTCATACGCCAAGCATTACCTGTCATGACTATGTCAGTATCTAAATCTACCAGCAACACATAATCATATAACATGCGCACGTATTATCGGTTAACATTATGAAAATACCTCATGGCACGCAGCTACTAGGACTGGCATCCCTTCCCTTTTCGTCCAATTTTCAGTTTAAGTTTAGGTTTATTTTGAAAATGTACCTATTTCACTTAATCTTTGGTTCTGATACCAACTTGTAAGGCCCCGTTCCCAGGACACTCACAACTGGTCAATCATCGCATATAAAACATATAATTATATTAACTTTCATAAAATATCACAGCGGAACATTAAAATAACCTTTCATTTCTTTATAAATGATTTTGCAAGTTAGTACAATCATTCATTTCAAAACATCATTCCTCGTAGTACAATGCAAAAACATTAACAAAAGAATGCCATCCAAAATGCCAAGTAGCTGCCCCGCGCCATCCTCAGCAATGCTCACCTGCCAACTGGAAAATGCATAAAAGGTCAGCCTTGCTGAGTGAGTTCTAGTTTTAAAATAAAACATACTTTACTTTCATTAAAACCGTTCTTTACTTTTGCATGTGATCACACATCATACGAACACATAGATAATATTATTATTATCTTTATCATTCATTCATTAACTTCCATTCATACATGCTTTGTTACTTTCATTCAAATGTTCATCATTACTTCTTTTCATTCCATCAAAAACCATGAACTTTACCCTACCGTCATTCATAAAGCTGGTATTGGGCCGAGGTCTATCATAGACCCCCCATCATGGCGCACAACAGCCTAGCCACAGCACCTAGGGTAAATTCAGGTGTACCATTGTCATGTGCTATACCCACCATCGTGCATAAAGCTGATACTGGGCTGAGGTATATCATAGACCCCCTTTCATGGCGCATAATAGCCTGGCCACGGTATCTAGGGTAAGCGATAAAGGCTCTATAACCCAACTTCAATCCTTTAAAGCCTCATCAATTTTCTTAGGCTCTATCTTTGATAAGAAACAAGAGTGAAGACAAACATTTGCATCATGGGTTTGTCCTCTTGTTTTTACCCTGAGTCAACAACTCCAATGATGTTTGTGGTAGGATGAGTCTTGTGGATCCTTAGTTAAAGGATTATAGCAAGTTTCTTAGAGAGATCTAAATTAGAGAAATCTATATCTAGCATTGAAGTTTCTCCCTCCACATTAGCACACTTATCAAGAGAGACTTGATCCAATGAGTGTGTGACATTATTGATGTTGTCTTCAATGGAGTGGTTGTCAGCATCAAGAAATTATTGATCACTATCACCACCACCATTTTCTCATACATTTGAAGCTCCTTCATCTGAGTTTTGTGCCTCTAAGCTGGAATTTAAATGCATGCCAGAGGTATTAACTGGATCTATCATTGCTATGCTGATAGGTACTCCATTTACGGGATTAGTTACAACTAGAGCTGAAGTTGTGTAGCTTCATGGTCTTCTCAGATCAAATCTTGGATTAGGATCACTAGTAGGTAGTATATCTATAAATCTTGTAACATGCTCACAAGATTTCTTAAAATAGTTGGTAACTAAATCAAGATCAAACAAGCAATCAAGACCAGAACCATTCACACTGGGAGTGTGCTCATTGAAGGTCACATTGGCTGACTCCTCAGCTACTCTAGTTATGAGATTGTATACTGTATAAGCCTTGGCTTACGAAGAGTATCCAATAAAATGTTCATCATCTGATTTCTCATCAAACTTGGACATTTGATCTTTCGTATTCAAGATGGTTCAAGGACATCTAAATGACCTGAGAAAACCAATGAAAGGTTTCCTCTTATGCCAAAGTTCTTAAGGAGTCTTAAAATGTGTCTTAACCACTAAAACTCTGTTTTGCACATAGCCAACAATGTTAAATGCTTCTTTCCAGAAGGTGATAGGTAGTTTAAAGTCACACAACATAGTTCATGCAGCTTCAATGAGTGTCATGTGAAATGATGAACGACTGTGGAGCATACCAAAAAGATGAAAAACAAAGAAAAAGAGCAACAAAGGAAGTATAAACAATATTCACATTTTAAGAAAAAATGGGTTTTTAAGATGATATTAAACCCAACATAGAGATCACTTCATAAAAACAAGGTTTATCAAATGTTTTAGTGAAAAGCTCTACTTTCTGATTTTTAGTGTCAATGGGGATAATATCAATAAAACCTTTTTCCTGAGCATCATGGATGGCATGAATCTATGTCCCGATGTGCTTGGTACAGGAGTGACGAATAGGATTCTTTGTGATGCCAATAGCTGCCTCATAGTCATAAAACAATGGTGTATGGAGAAAGTTGATGCCGTAGTCAATCATCTAATGACGTATTTAGAGTGCTTGTGAGCAACAACTTCAAGAAGAAATATACTTTTCCTCCCCATGGAAAGGGCGATAGTAGTCTGTTTCTTGCTCTGCCATTTGATTGGTTTCCGGATTGTTCACCATAGGCTTATGTGGACCATGTACCATTGATGTCCAACAACCTGAACTGTTAACAGACAGGTGATGAAGCATTCTTCGTTGCCATATGTTATACTCAGTCCTAACCAGCATCGGATGCTCAGTTGAAGAACCGGTATTGTGAGGGTCATTAGAAGGAATAGTCATTCTCAGTTTCAACCAAAATCAATTATGTTTTAATAGATTTAGAACAGAACACAACAACCAAATTGAACCAAGAGAAAACAGAAAGCAATAAAACGAAAGTAGCAGAAATTGAATTTAACTATGACCGATTCTTGCAAATATGCCAATTCAATCAAATGCAGATATCGATTAGCAGTTTCAATGATCAATTGTTAGATCGATCAATGATTAACCTGATCTGATACCAATTGTTAGGATCAGTGATCTACGTTTGATTGATTAGAGAGTATTGCAGCGGAAATCAAACATGAATTAGACAATTCACAAGAATACAGTTGATATTCAAAATAAGAACAAACGATTATAGAAAGAATTCTGCAAATCAAAGATTTCATTCAATACGCGCTTTCGTTGTGGCAAAATGTTACACTTACAATCAGGTCAATCATCCCTTATATAAGAATGTCATGGTGGAACATTCCTTATACAGGAGATGTGACGTCTGCTGATGTCACTTGATAGTGACATCTAACAGAATTATTCAAACTACTGAAAGTTAACACAACTACTGAAGATGTCAAAACAGCTGACATCTTCTTACAAAAATACTAGTGTTAACTATCACTACAACTACTGAAAAGAACTACTGAAACTACAACGACTGAAGAACATGCTCTTCAGTCGTCTTACAAATACTAAAACAAAAAGAAAACTACTGAAAGGAAACCATCACAACAACTGAAGAATGCTTCTTCAGCTGTTGTAACAACTCTGAAGGCTTCAGTACTTGTACTTGACTTCAGCTGTTGTCATCAGCTGATGTCTTCAGTCTTTGTACTTCAGCTGTTGATCTTCAGTACTTTGTTCTTCAGCTGTTGATCTTCAGACTTTGGTCTTCAGCTGTTGAAGTCTTCAGTACTTTAGTCTTCAGCTGTTGAAGTCTTTAGTACTTTAGTCTTCAGCTGTTGAAGTCTTCAGACTTTGTCAACAGCTGATCAAGTCTTCAGCAGTTGTTGTGATATCTATGGGACTTAGAGGTTTTTCTGATCAGGCTCATTGTTCTTTTGGTCCAACAAACTCCCCCTGAACCATACAGCCAAAACCTCTAACTTTATTGAAGATGTCCCACTTATTATGGGAGAAAGATTTGGTCTTTTTGTCTTCTAGATCAGCTCAGAAGTGACCCATGTAAGCACAGGCCTGGGAAGAAGTCTCAATGATCTGTTTGGCAAAGGATGAATGGGAACTCTGTCTTGGGGAATTGGACACAGAGTTGTTACCCCATTCATGAGATCTACTTCCCAATAATGAGTCTGTATGACTCCCTTGTATAGGCCTCAAGGAAGGTTATTTGTTCCTCCATGGTAAGCTCTTCAGCTCCTCCTTCAAAAAGTGATTCTGGCCCATAATATTCAGATAGGTATTTGACCTGTTTCCCATGTTTGAGTTCCACAGTTGTTATTACTCTATAAGCAAATTCATCTGGGTGATTACCCTCTAAGAACAACTGGAGCTCATTCTTTCTAACTTCCTCAAGCCTCTTATATACTAACCCCTTTTCACCATTTTATTTCCAGCCATCTTTTGTGGGGTCAGGTTAGCTTTATAGGCTTTCTTGAAGTCATCTAGGATTTCCCAGGGTGATACTACAAAGACCAGTGAGATCACTTCATCTACAATCTTCTTCACTTGGCCAATGTATCTCTGTGGATGTTTTTCTTGTGAATCCTATGAGACACCCTGGGATCAGGCCAATCCTCACTCTCTCCTTTTCATATTAAATGTATGTTTAAGAGTGTATTCTAAGAGCGTGCTTCTTCATGTTGATGATTGAAGATATGGCAGCATATGCTTTGTCAACTCTTCTCAACAATTCCTCATCATGTTGTTTGTGAAGCTCTTCTTCTTCTAGCTTCACTTTCACAATTGTCTTTGAGTTTCAGGTAATTGGTTTAGAATGACTTGTTGCCTTAGGCAACTGTATAACAGCTGAGAGTGGCAGCCTATCTTCATCTTCATCATTATCTTTGTCATCTTCTTCTAGCCTCAGTACCCTTCTCTTCCTCTCTGGGTACTTCATCGGCTACTGGTTTTGGGGTAAGGGAATTGGTTTCGTGGGGTTGTGGTTGTGGTGGTTTTGGGTGGGAATGTTGACACGCTGTTCTAGCATTCTGGATGTGAGGTCGGCTTTAGATTGCTTGACTAGTTCAGTCCTGCTCCCAGCACCAGCTTCATTTAAGGCTTCAATAACCAATCCTTTGGTGTATACTTCAGACGAACAGATCTGGGTGGTTATTGCCAAGATGCTATCCGGACCATGCCTTGATCTCAATCAATGATCTACCCAGATATTTTGCTATGAATGATCATGATTTCTAGCCTTTCCCTTTCCAACACATCATAACTTGCCCATCTAGCTTGGATTTCTTCAATCTCTAGTCTTCTGATTTCTGAGTGAAGTTTTTCAGTTTCGTGACCTTGCCTAAACAACTGATCAATGATGTTATCCATTGATCGGCTGTGTTCGGCATCAGCCTTCTTCACCATTGTCTCCAAGTCAGTCTCCTTCTCATTGTTCCTTTCTTGTATGTGACATGAAAGTCTTTAGTACTTTCAGTCACCTTCTCCATGTCAGCATCCTTCACCTTCTCCTTCTCAGTTTCTTTCCTATCTGCAATCCTCTTTCTTTTTGCTTTCACTGACTGAATCTCCCCCTTTTTGGTTGCATTGGTTTCAAGGGTTTGATTGTCAGAAAGCCTTTTTGCTCACACATCCTCTATCAAGGGTTGTATAACTGAGGGAAGCCTCTCATCAAGGTTTTAAGCACCATATCAGTGATAGTTGATGTGATGAGAGGTAAGGAATGTTGAAAGATAGCAACTATTTGCTCAGGGGGGTTTCGTCCTTGAGAAATAGTGCCAGAAGCAGAGGCAGGTGGCTGAGTGTTTTGGAGTGGCTCAGTGTATGGGAGACCTCAGAGGAAGGTGCCATCTATGGGTTTTGAGGGGTAGATGGTCTTTGATCCGAGAAATTTTGGCAAGCAGCTTTGAGTCTGCTCACCTCATCCTCGAGGATGTGTTTTTTGGCTAAAACATCATAAGAAGCACAGGTCATCATCAGTGTTTACTGAGTCACCTGACCTCCTGATAGAATCAGGATGAACATGCTCTGAGTGTAGATCAGTAGTAGCATGTGCCCCTTGTTCATGGTACTGGGGACTTCCTTCCTCAGGACCATGTCCTTCATTAGTAGTTGCCTCTGGTGAGGTCTTATGAATGTTACCAACTTCAGCCTGATCATATGCTGAAGCAGGAGAAGTGGCAGCCTCCACCAGAAATTCAAATCTCCGTTTCTACACTGGAGATTGAATATGGTAACCCCTGTGCGTGGGGTGTCAGAAGCACGTTGGTCCTCCCCCTCAATGGTTGAGGCCATCCCAGTTTTGATTGGTATCTGGGGAGGAGGTGAGGAGTGCAACTGATTCAGCACTTGGCAATTATGATGGTAGGACTTTGGGGGCGGTTGCAGTGGGAGAGGGTGTGAAGGCAGTATGCACCCGGGGAGAGTGGTGCGTTTCAATGGCAACCTCCTCAAGTGAGGAAGGTTCCAGATGTATAGGTGCCCCAGAGATGGTTGCAACAGGCTCCTGTTGAGAGAAAACCTAAGCGGTTGAGGGTGAGTGAGTTCGTGTATCTACTGGGGGGTTATGACCAGTAGATATAACATGCGTTTGTTTGCAGGGGCATCCTCAGGGACTCATTTCCCTGAGTAGCCTTTTTGGCTTTCTTGTGTTTGGGTTTGGTGGGGACAATGGATTTGGAGGTGGTGGCTGTGGGTTCCAGCTGCGTGGGTTTTCGCAGTTTGGCAGCCAGTTGAGTGACTGGCGGTCTGAGTTGTGCCTGGAGTATACTTCAGGCAAAACAGCCGTGGCAGGGACTCCAAGCCAACAAGTCCCTCGCTTTCAGCTGGTTTACTATAATGGCCATTAGGAACCGAGGATATAATATCCATCGGTTAGCTATAGGCTTGGAGGCCATATCCTTGAGTTCAAGAAATAATATTTCAGAAAAATTTAAGTTTTGTTGGTCAAGGATGGAGAAAATATACGTGTTGCCACCTCGTCGACATTTGATCCTAAGAAGAAGTCTTAGGAGCTAAGCATACATTCACCATATGAAAATTAGTCGTTCCGCATCATGGAATGTTTCTTCAGGATGGTAGAGGCACTAAGGTTACCCTGGTATCCATGTTGGGCAAATGATAGATCAGTGGTGCCCTTTGGATACCTAATGGGGAAAGTGGCATCATTCATTGTAGGGTTTGGCGAAGGATTTCTGGAGTGATGACCACCTGACGATTGTTGACGAACGACTGGAGAAGTCGGTTCATTCTCCCCAGTGACGAGGGTGACGTTCGTCCAGAACTGATGGAGGGATTCGGCATGAATGGTAGGATTAGAAGGAAAGTCGTTTTGTATTGAGAGTTGATCATTAGATCAATGGCATTATCAAACTTTGTCCAGAGGATGATTTGTTAAGGTAAGCAATACATTTGTGTCATGGTTTAAGCTTCATGTTCGCCATTGATGTGAAGAAAATTCTGAGTTTTTGAACGTTGGTTTGAGATGATAAAGCTCTGTAGGACAAGGTATTTATAGGTATGGGTTAAAAAGCAACTGAAGGGTTTTGGTATGAGTCATCAGTAGTTTTAAGCGACTGATGACGTGGTATTAACCTTCAAGGTTGAAACAACTGAAGTCTTGGTTGTAGGCATCATTAGTTATAAAACTACTGAAACCATGGTTTTAGCTTCAGATGTTGAAACAGCTGACGACGTGGTGTTAGTCATCAGTAGTTGTGAAACTACTAAAGACATGGTTTTGTCATCAGTTGTTGTAAACAGCTGACGACGTGGTGTTAGTCATCAGTAGTTGTGAAACTACTGAAGACGTGGTTTTGTTATCAGTTGTTTAAGATGAAGCAGTATTTTTAGAAACAACTGAAGAGGAAATTCTCATCAGTAGTTTTCGTCAATTCATAGCTTTTCAGCTGTTTCATACTGTCCTCAACACTTACTCATCAGTCTTTTTGGCTGTTTTTCAGTTGTTTCATAGGACGTTAGTACTTATCTGTTTGTACTTATATCAGTAGTTATGACTGTATCAGTTCTTGTAACAGAATCAGTACTTATTTGTGATATGGTTACAAATGATCATGAGTACTTATTTACTGAGATCATCAGTAGTTATCACTTATTCTAGCTGCAGCATACCAAGCCTTAACACTAGGTTTTGGAAAGTCGAACTATCCAAAGGCTTAGTAAAAATGTCTGCAAGCTCATCAGCACTAGGCACAAACTTTGGATCAATCAGACCTTTTTCAAAACAGTCCCTAATAAAATGATTTCTGATCTCTATATGTTTGGTCCTAGAGTGCTGGACAGGATTCTTGACAATGCAAAGAGCTGAAGCACTGTCCATTAATAATGGAGTCTTAGTCTCTGTAATGCCATAATCCAAAAGTTGGTTCTGAAGCCAGAGTACCTGAGAAGTACAGCTTGCAGCAGCAATGTACTCTGCTTCAGCAGTGGATGTAGCAACAGATGTTTGTTTCTTACTCTGCCAAGAAATCAAACAGTTGCCTAGAATTGACATCCACCAGAAGTTGACTTTCTGGTTAACTTACACCCTGCATAGTCACTATCAGAAAAAGCAACCAATTTGCAAGAGTGTCCAGTGGAATACCATAAACCTAGAGATTGTGTACCTTGCAGATATCTAAAGATCTTTTGATTGCAATCAAGTGAGACTCTTTAGGAGCAGCCTGAAATCTAGCACAAACACACGTTGCAAACATGATATCTGGTCTAGAAGCTGTTAAGTACATCAAGGACCCAATCATACATCTGTAAAGTGTTTCATCAACAGCTTTACCTTTCTGATCTGCATCAAGTTGTGTGGTGTTGCACATGGGAGTAGAACAGGGCTTACAATTTTGTAAATCAAACTTATTCAAAAGATCTTTTGTATATTTAGACTGATGAATGAAAGTCCCATCAGCCTTTGTTTGATTTGCAATCCTAGAAAGAACTGTAATTCTCCCATTGCACTCATTTCAAACTTCTTATGCATTAATTGGTAAAGTCATCACACAACTGGGGATCAGAGGATGCAAAAATAATATCATCAACATAAATTTGAACAAGTAGCTTATGCTGATCCACCTTCTTAATGAATAAAGTTTTATCTATGGAGCCTCTAGTGAAATTATTTTGAAGAAGAAAATTTGATAATGTCTCATACCAGGCTCTAGGAGCTTGTTTCAACCCATAAAGAGCCTTATCAAGCTTGTATACCCAATCTGGATGTTTATTATCCTCAAAACCTGTGGTTGACACACATAAACTTCTTCTTTTATTTTACCATATAAAAATGCACTTTTAACATCCATTTGAAAAACTTTAAAATTGTGAATGCAGCATAGGCTAAGAACAATCTAATTGCCTCCAGTCTGGCTACAGGGGCAAAAGTCTCATCATAATCAATACCTTCTTCTTGTGAAAACCCCTGAACAACCAGTCTGGCCTGTTCTTAACAATAAGCCCATTTTCATCTGTTTTGTTCCTAAACACCCATTTAGTGCCTATTGCACACTTACCTCGGGGTAGAGGAACCAGTTCCGACACTTGCTATTTCTTGAACTGAAGTAGCTCAAGCTGCATGGCTTCCACCCATCCATTGTCTCTCAAAGCAACATGATAGTTCTTTGGCTCTTGCTGACTGATGAAGAGAGCATAGAAGCACAAGTTAGACAATTGACTTCTAGTTGAGACGCCAGCATTGATACCACCAATGATTTGAGACATGGGTGATTCCTCAGCTCTTGGTGCACAATAAGATCAGTGCAAGTGTTTGTAGCCGGTTCAGCATCAGCAGATGTTGATTCAGATTCTTGAAACCAAGTATTAGATGGCAAATCAAATGATGTAGAGGAATCAGAAATCTCATCAGCATTTGTTGTGGATGGAGCTGCTGAAGGTACAGGAACATCAAGTTTAGCAGACTCAGGCAGTTGGTCACTGAACTTGAAAAGGTGAGTACTGATATATCATCATCTCAGTACCACCAGGTGGAACTTGCTGCAGAAGATGATTTATCCACATGATCTGCAACAGCTGGAGTCTGATAAGGAGCATATTGCAGTATGTCCAGATCAAACAACTCCACAGGGTTTGTGGAATTTTATCCTTAGGAGATTCATTGAATTTCACATGCAAGGTTTCTTCAACTATCTTTGTTCTGCAGTTGAAGACTCTGTAAGCCTTGCAAGTGGATGAATAACCTACAAAATACCCTGCATCCACCTTAGGATCAAATTTGTGGAGTTGACCCTTTGTGTTGAGAATGAAACAAGGACATCCAAAGGCTCTGAAGAATGAAATCAAAGGAGCCAAATGATGTAGAGCTTCATATGAAGTCTTCATCAACTCTGATTTACTAACACTCTATTCTGCACATAGCAAGCTGTATTGACAGCTTCAGCCCAAAAGGTCAAAGGCAAACCAGAGTCAGCCAACATGGACCTTGCGGCTTCAATTAAAGTCTGTTCTTTCTCTCCACTACTCCATTTTGTTCTGGAGTCCTTGGGATGCTAAACTGCCTTTTGATTCTTTTGAAAGATAAAAATCATCAAGTGTATGGTTTCTGAATTCAGTACCATTGTCACTCCTTATACACTTGACTGATAGGGAATACTGCTTCTCAACATACAGCACAAAGTTTGTAATCTTCTGAGCAACCTCATCCTTTGAATGTAGAAAGAAATTCCATACAATCTAGAGTAATCATCCACAATTACCAGACAGTATTTCTTCTTTGCCATGCTCATCACTCTCACAGGACCAAATAGATCCATGTGCAGTAACTGCAAGCAGGCAGTGGACATAGGTTCTTCAATGGGAGGGAATGAGACTTTGTGTGGTTTTCCTTTCAAACAAGCAGTACAGGCTTCATCACAGTGGAAGTCCTTGATTGATAAACCTCTCACTAAACGATTGTGGATCAACTGATTCATGTTTCTGAGATTGACATGACCCAACCTTCTATGCCATAGTTTAGATTCGTGAAGAGAGGCTTTGGAGAACAGGCATGGATGACCCTTCAAATCAATCTTCTTTGACAAATCCAAGGCATACACTCTTCCAATCTGTTGGCCTTCAGGAGAGTATGTTCATCCATTACCTTGTCAATCACCCTCAGAACTTGGGAAGACAGAATCCTGCAGTTCTGCTTGTGAAAAGTGCAACATGCCCTTTATCACACATCTGACTGACACTCAGCAGATATACTTGAGATTCTCCACATGGTTGACATCATCAAACCAGATTTGTCCATTACACACATATCCTTACCCAATGATGTAACCTCTAGCGTCATTTCCAATGAAACAAATCCCTTCTTTCCTTCAGAGTAGTCATTAAGAAGAGAACTGCTCCCAGTCATATGCATAGATCCTCCACTGTCCACATACCAGATGCTCCTTTGGCATGTTGAAGAACCCTGCATAAAAGAGAACTAGTTAGATTTTGAGACCCAAACCTTTTTGGTTTGGGTCTATTTTCATCAACAGATGCAACCATAACTTGTTTCTTATGATTAACAGCTGAAGAAGAAGATGGTGCTGAAATGGATTCCTTGGATTTGGGCTTGGAATGCCTTTTCAGTGATTTGATCACAGGTGCATCTAGTTGGTTAACTCTCCCCACCAAATGCTGAACCATCATAACAAGTTGTGTCTGATTTGTAGCCAAAGCTTTCAGCTCTTGTGGCATATCAGTACTTGTGTTTGATGAGTTCCTGTGATCCACCATTTCCTCCTTAAAATTAACAGACTTAGTCTGATGTTTATCATGAGGAGCACCATCAGCTGTTTTGTGATTAACCTTATCCTTCTTTTTGAATTTGGTTGAAGGCTTAGGTTTATCACAATGGAATGATTGCGGTACAAACTTAGTCTCAAACTCAGTTTTCATTTCATCCATCTGGATTTTAATGAGCTTATCTCCGTTGAGTTTGGAACCCTTTCTGTACCAACATTCATCAGAAAGATGATTGAATTTACCACATATTTCACATGGTTTATTCTTCATCTTGGATTGATCAACTGCTGATGAGGAAACTACTGAAGGTGTGCTCTTCAGAACTTTCCTCCTTTCAGTAAGTTTGTTGAGTACTGAAGAATCTGTAACAGCTGAAGAGTTGTTCTTCAGCTGTTCATTGTCAGCAGTTGTTAATCCATTTATTTCAGCTGATTTGAAATGCTTTTCAATTGTTGTAACTTGCCCTTCGGTACTTAAGTTACTTTGAGGGACAACATCTGAAATACTCAGCTTCATGTGCTTATCAGTAGTTAACCATCAGCCAATTGACTTGCTGAGGTATCAACCCTTATTTCATCTTGTGATTTTGGGAGATCACTTGTAGATGATTCACATGATAATGTGGTTTGGAGATTGCTTTCACTTTCAATTTTACTACTAGTTTTGGAGTAAAATCTGTTAGAGGTGCAATATGGTGTAACCAATTCCAAACTTCACATTCGAAGCAGATTGCTTACTGAGCAGCATTTCAAATCCCTTGCAGGATGACACCCAGCGGTCACACTCAACTTGGGTAACTGCAAGTTTTTCTTTGAGTTCCTTATGGTTCTCAAGAATGACTTCTAGCTTAACCTTTTCATCATTAATTAGCATTTAAGCTTATAACTCTCATCATCTTTGTCCTTAAGGACAGACTCATATTGAGCTTTTCTTTTGGAAATAGTTTGCTCAAGCTCTAGATTTTGATTAATTACAGCTACATTTGCTTCTCTAATAGAGACAAATGCATCTATGCAAGATTCAGAACAAAGCTTGGCCTTAGCCTCAGAGGATACCTGGGTTACCTGTGAAGAAGATGCATTGGAGCATGAAACCTCAGTAGATTCCACGGCCATGAGAGCTAGATTCCAAAAGGATGTTCACCACCATGTTGACCATCACCAATAAATAATTGCTCAGTACCAGAGAGATCATCTGGTAAACTGCTCCAGTCAACATTGCCAGGGGTGAAAAACTGTGATGAGGTTGTGATTGAGATGGTAGAGGCTCAGGTAATGCTTGTGGTTGTTGTGCAGTAGGAACTTGAACTGGATTTGGCTGAGGCATGTAATAGCAGGGATACGGATATGACATTGGACCCTGAGGGACAAAATATGCAGGCGAAACAGGTTGTGAATGATGACCAGAACTAGCAGGATGTTGCTCCCTGTTTTGTGGACTAGTGCTTGGAAAAGTCACAAAGAGTGCAGAGGAGTTAGATCCAGATGATCTACACTCTCTTGCAAAGTGTCTAAGCCTTGGCATTTGTGACACCTCAACTTACTCTTGTCAAAACCAACTTTGGTTTTGCCAGAGAGTCCTAGAAATTTCCTGCCAGTCCTCTTGTAGAACTTCTGAGATCTGATATTAATCAAGGCCATTTGGCTCAGAATATCCATCTCTTCTAGATCATCATCAACTATTCCTTTCAAATCATCCATGATAAAACATAAATTGTCACTATTACAGCCTGAGTGACTATCAACACCAACGAACGCATGATCTGAACTGTTTGAAGAGAAATCTATATGCTCATCATAATTACTTTCAGATGCAGCATATTCTACCTCATGACCAACCAAGGTAGTGTTTCCTGGTACAAAGTCATCAGTGAGCTTTCCTGATGATGCCAGTTCCTTTTCTGCTCTATCTCTCTCTCAAATGTAAGCAGTTTCCCATGATGTTGGGTGAGAGATAGTTTATCCAGATTTGCAAGGGAGCATAGGACAATAGTGTATGTGTCCCATCTCTCAGGAAGTGATCTAAGGAATCTGTTGTTCATCTGGCTATTGGTATATTCATGTTTGACCATTTTTAGCTCAGAGATCAAACAGGAAAAACGCTCAAACTGTTGAGTCAGTGTCTCACCCTTCCTATGAGAGAATGTTTCATATTGTTGGGCAAGGATTTCTATGTTGTTTGCTAAGACCTCATCAGTTCCACCGAATTGTTCCTTCAGTGCATTCCAGAGGTCATGAGTAGTTTCATGATGCATAAGCCCTGAATAGATTTCATTCGGCAGTGCCATGGCCAGAATTCCATGGGCTTTAGCATCAATCTCAAATAGTTTCCGATCTTCATCTGAGTATTGTTCCTTCTTCTTCAGAACCATTTGATTGGTTTCCGGATTGTTCACCATAGGCTTATGTGGACCATGTACCATTGATGTCCAACAACCTGAACTGTTAACAGACAGGTGATGAAGCATTCTTCGTTGCCATATGTTATACTCAGTCCTAACCAGCATCGGATGCTCGGTTGAAGAACCGGTATTGTGAGGGTCATTAAATGGAGTAGTCATTCTCAGATTCAACCAAAATCAATTAAGTTTTAATAGATTTAGAACAGAACACAACAACCAAATTGAACCAAGAGAAAACAGAAAGCAATAAAACGAAAGTAGCAGAAATTCAATTTAACTATGACCGATTCTTGCAAATATGCCAATTCAATCAAATGCAGATATCGATTAGCAGTTTCAATGATCAATTGTTAGATCGATCAATGATTAACCTGATCTGATACCAATTGTTAGGATCAGTGATCTACGTTTGATTGATTAGAGAGTATTGCAGCGGAAATCAAACAATGAATTAGACAATTCACAAGAATACAGTTGATATTCAAAATAAGAACAAACGATTATAGAAAGAATTCTGCAAATCAAAGATTTCATTCAATACGCGCTTTCGTGGTGGCAAAATGTCACACTTACAATCAAGTCAATCATCCCTTATATAGGAATGTCATGGTGGAACATTCCTTATATAGGAGATGTGACGTCTGCTGATGTCACTTGATAGTGACATCTAACAGAATTATTCAAACTACTGAAAGTTAACACAACTACTGAAGATGTCAAAACAGCTGACATCTTCTTACAAAAATACTAAGTGTTAACTATCACTACAACTACTGTAAAGAAACTACTAAAACTACAACAACTGAAGAACATGCTCTTCAGTCATTGTAAAAATACTGAAACAAAAAGAAAACTACTGAAAGGAAACCATCACAACAACTGAAGAATGCTTCTTCAGCTGTTGTAACAAACTCTGAAGGCTTCAGTACTTGTACTTGAACTTCAGCTGTTGTCATCAGCTGATGTCTTCAGTCTTTGTACTTCAGCTGTTGATCTTCAATACTTTGTTCTTTTGCTGTTGATCTTCAGACTTTGGTCTTCAGCTGTTGAAGTCTTCAGTACTTTAGTCTTCAGCTGTTGAAGTCTTCAGTGCTTTAGTCTTCATCTGTTGATCTTCAGACTTTGGTCTTCAACTATTGAAGTCTTCAGTACTTTAGTCTTCAGCTGTTGAAGTCTTCAGACTTTGTCAAACAGCTGATCAAGTCTTCAGCAGTTGTTGTGATGTCTGTGGGACTTAGAGGTTTTTCTGATCAGGCTCATTGGTTCTTTTGGTCCAACAAATCTGGAGGAATGATGTTTCTTTGAACATTAGAAGTGGATGCATCATCATCAAAAAACTAGAAGATTAAATGAGTTGAAAACCATATTGGAGTCAAAGAACCATGCAGGTTCTGATCGGACATCAAACAATTTAGATTCTTACCAATCAACATTGTAAGACTCTTGCACAATATAAGTTCTCTTGTTATACACCTGATAAGCTTTCTAAAAGGAGGAATAGCCAACAAAGTAACACTCATCAAAAAGAGCACCGAATTTTGCCTTTTGTGCATGGGTATTTAGTAAGGTACACGAGCATCTGAAAGGCCAAAAGAAATCAATCAAAGGCTTCCTCTTATGGAACAATTCATATGGATCTTCATTTTCTATTTGACTATCAGCACCCTGTTAAAAACATACGAAGCATAGCTCACCGCCTCTGCCCAGAAGTTAATGGGTAAAGAGCACTCAATCACCATAGTATGAGCGGCTTCAATAAGGGTCCAGTTCTTTCTTTCAGCAACACCATTCAGCTGAGGTGTACTTGTAGCACTGAACTGACGTAGAATACCCTTATTAGCATGGAAGGAATCAAAGATTTGATTTCGAAGTTCAATACCATTGTAGATTCGAATACCCATAACTTTCATCTTGCTTATCATTTCGATAGAAAATATCAAATTCTACAGCTCTTCAGTAGCTTCTCCCTTATGGGCTAGAAATCTCGCCCAGGAGTACCTGGAAAAATCATCTGTAACGACAAGACAAAAAGATTTCTTAGCAATGGATTTAATTCTAAATGGGCCAAACAAAATCAGTATGTAAGAACTCCAGGGTATTATAAATGCTATTTTCATGTTTTGGTTTATGTGGTTTATTATATTGTTTTCCTTTGGCGCTTGCCATGCATTTCCCAACAACTGAAAATTATTTTAAAGGTAATCCCCTAACAAGATTGTTTTTAACAAATTTATTTGTATTCACAATTTTTTTGTGGCCCAATCTTCGATGCCATAGGAGAGACTCATATGTGGAAGCTTTTGACAGAAGACAGGTGATAGTGGATGTTGACTCTTTAGATCTCATGTCGAGAAGATATGTGTCATTCTTTCTTAGAGCCCACATAAGCACCATCTTTTTTGTAAATTAATCTCGGATTTCAAAAACAGACATTCATTAGACTTGATCAAGACCAAAATGTCCTTATCACAAATCTGAGAGAAACTCAACAGATTGAAAGCTAGTTCTGGCACATAATTGACTTTCTCTAGAGTAAGAGAGCCATTAGAAGCCTCTCCTTTGCCAATCATCTTTCCTCCTTCCTTGCGTCGGTAAACGCGACATATCCTCAACTGATTATGCGATAGTTTTTCAATAAATCCTTCAGTCTCGTCGTGTGTCTAGAGTATTCATTATCAACATGCCAAACACTATTTGTAGCATAAGTGGATGACTCCAGCAAAACAATGGAAGGAATAGACTAACTAGGTGAAACAAGAACCCATGTTTGAACAACTTTAGGTTTTTGTGAAGATGACTTCTTACAAAAAAAAGTTATTAACCAAATGATTTAATCGACTCCCAAATGAATTCTTGTGGACATGTCTATGATGAAGCTCAGGATAATGCTTAACTACATGATCATCTTTACCATACCTAAAACAATGTGATTTTAATCTAGGTCTATTATGCAACAAATTAGGAATTTTATCAATGTATATTTTGTCATCACATTTAGACAATCTAGAATCAAGATCATTATAAGTCTCATACATGTCTCTGGGTCTATTTTTATTTGACAAAGAGTGATTATTTACATAAGTTGATAAATTCTCATCTGAAGTACATGTGGTACTTGTACCA
The DNA here is from genome assembly GCA_025506515.1 of Flaveria trinervia. Lineage (NCBI taxonomy): Eukaryota > Viridiplantae > Streptophyta > Magnoliopsida > Asterales > Asteraceae > Flaveria > Flaveria trinervia. The sequence continues at coordinate 28,351,559 of CM046441.1, forward strand.
CTTGTACTTGCATGGGAAAATGATGTTACCCTTTCAGTTGATGATGAAATATTAGTTGGGGTAAAAGATGGGATGGTGTGAGAAAAGAATATTTCAAAACAAGTGCATTTTTTTCTCCTTATGCTCGACATGAGAATCATTCACATCAGAATTAACACAATCAGAAGAAACATCATTAAACATTTGAAGAAGAGGTAGAAACATCACTAGAACAAGATGAAACATTGTCGGAAACAGATTCTTTTGAAACAGAAACAAAACTTAAGCTAGAGTTATAATCTAAAACAACATATTGAGATTCAGGTGTACTAATACTATTGCATCCAAGCCCGCTAGTCAGTCCATAACCATAGTCCTCATATACGTGCTTAGTGTTCACACCTTCTAAACCTGTAGACAGACTGTTAATATCTAATTTAATCAAAACACTAGAAGGATGCAAAACAGGCATAGGTGAATAAAAGTAAGTACTTGGAGGGGGATAAACCATAGCAGCTTCATAACCTAAACCTGTTTTAATCCTAGCCCCCCTTTGTCATTTGCACAAATCATCATGTTTCATCCTAGATAGTGTCCATTTGTCAAGCTTTGACTGAAGTTTACTTGTTTCAAGCTCAGCAAGTGCAACCCTTTCAGTCAAAGTGTTAATTTCAACATTTCTTTCCAAAACAATTCTTTTTAAATGGTCAGTTTCTTTTAAAGCTTCATTTAATTTAATAAAATATTTTGACTAGTTTATTTTAAGCTCTTCATTAATTTGTTTTAAGTCTTTTTCATTATTATACACACCAAATAACCTTATTTTGTAGTTTGAAGAACACATATCCTAAATTACCTCATATGGAGGTCCCATCATCACCTTTTCCGCTATTAAAGCTTTCTTACATTAACACACTGGAGTACTAAGCTTGTTTTCCTCGATAGTGGTTTGCAGCATCATCTTCCTCATTGCTTTGCTCTATGGTCTGGCTTCCTGCTCTCAACACCTTTGCAGGGCCATTGAAGGGAGGTCAATATACAACACAACAACACAAAGAGGAAAGTAACTAAACTTAATCAAATAGTGAACTGGATTAACCATAAGTAAAGGCACTAAGAACACAAGTATATAGAAATAGAACACAAGAGCAAGATACATAAGATGGATTTTAATATTGCAGTATATTGCCTTCTCAATGTTCTGTTACAAGTGTTACAAAGCATAAAAATAAAGTTACAAGAACATGAGATACTTATACTACATCCTATAGCAGGCCATACTATGAAAGCCAGGTGGATACAATTGACTAGACACAAAACAAAATCAATTGTAGAGTCAAAAAGGCAGATTGCCTTTTGACTTTGTGACTATGACATGTCATAGCTCACATCCTTATCTATTACAAAAAGGATAAAGTACATGAAGTAGAAAGCTTACAGACTCAAGACCTCAGTGTTCAATTACCAAAAGCATGGAACTTTTCACCAACTCATGTAAGTGGGTGACTTTACAGAGTTGCAGCGGAAAGGGATCCACCTTTATGGAAAAGTACATGAGATAAAGCATGTGTTAAAAGTCTTCGGAAGAAATCTGTCTTCAAGAGTTGAGCTTTGGAAGACTATGTCTCCGAAGCTTCGGAAGTCTTTGTCTCAGAAGCTTTGGAAGTCTTCATCTTTGGCTTCGGAAGATATTGGTCTTGGCTTCGGAAGATTTCACACTTAAAATATTTCTGCTGCTTGTGTGAAACTTCCGAAGCATTCTTCTTGAGTACTTGTGCAACGTGCATGTAGAAAGACTTTGGTTGCTTTAGCCTCTTCAAATATTCTTTACAAACTCCCCTAGGCTGATGCTACCAAAACACTTGAAGATTTTAGATATCAACAGTCCTCATCAGGATAATAACCAGCCCTTTCTTCAAAACAAGATCAGGATCCTTCAGACTATCAAAGTGTCTTCTCATGTCAAAGGGATCATGCAGGGGCAACTGAAACATGTCTTGCCAAGTGTAGACATTTTCAGTTCCATGATCTCTAATAACATGCCATCTTTGTAGATTGTAGTGTATGTCCAGGATAGGATGGGTCTTTCTGATGCTAGAGGAGCTATTGGAGTAGGAGATGATGGAGCATCCTCTAACTGCACATCCTTAGAATGTTCTGACTCATCCTGAGGTTCAGAAAAGGATGCAGTGTTCTCCTTCTTCTTTGGCTTTGGCTTTGAAGCCATCCTTTTCTTTTCTCTTTACACCTTTTAATTAAGAAGACTGGCCTGCAGTACGAGATTGATCTTCATTGTCTTTCTCAGTTGGGTCTTCCACTCTCACAGGTTCAGATTGAGAGTGAGTTTGACCCTGCTATGGAGCAGAAGATAAATCTTGCTGAGATTCAGTAGGAGGTCCAGGTTGTGTTGTCTTTGGTTGTTCAACCTTAACCTCCACTTCAGGTAGAGCTTGACTTGGAGGGGAATGTAAGTCAATCGGCTCTCAATCCTCATATTCTGCTTGATCACCCTGATATGCTCATTCATAATGGATAGAGACATCGGGCCAAGTCTCCTTCAATAGAATCCATACAACTTCAAGAAGCTCATCATCCTGTGCCTATGTACAAACTTCTTCATACTCTTCTGGATGATAGCTCTTGACTTAGCAGCTTCTTCCCTTAGCTTTCTTTTGGTTGTCTTTCTTTCCTTGAGTATCTCAAGTTCAAGTTGTTTGAGATACTCAAACTCAATATAGTCAAAGGACAAGGGAAGAAGTGCTTCTACCTGATAGAGGCATGTGGCACTCAGGTAGTTAACCATCTTGATCCTTTCTTCTTCTTTATCAGCCTGAGGTTCTTGTTGTACCACATCCTCATATACAGGACTTTCTTGAAGTGGGGAGAGAGTAGGCACATGCTTGTACAATCTTTTCTTTCTTCTATCTTCTTTGACTTGTACTAGTAGCTCTGCATCTTCTGCCTCTTTTTTCTCCCTTGAACTTTCCAGGTCAACCAGTTCATTTAGTTCCTCTAAGGGGAGAGAAATGAAATTGTCTATGTCATAGTTCCTTGTCTGCAGGTAGTTTCTCCTGACTGCCCTTAACTCATTATTCTGCGTATCTAGTCTAGGGGCTACCCTGATAGCAGACTCCATGAGTCTTGCAGACTCAAAAAACGAACTTTCTCCCCTTAGCTTCTTTTTCCTCTCTCTCTTCTCCTCCTCAATCTCCTCAAAAGTCATATTTCTTTTCCCTTTGTCACTCACAAACCTTTGTGACTCAGGGTGGAGAGAGCTTTGGCCTTCATTGCTTGTTGTAGCTTCCAAGCTCTAGCCAGAGAGAGGTAGAGAAGCACCTTCACCACAAGGTGTCTCAAAAGGGTATTGATCTCTATAGCACTTGTTGTTAGATCTTGAATGCCCAAGACACATACAAGATTGATGTGGTTAGTACGTTATGATCCAAGTTGGGTCATACCCAATAACAAACTAAACAAACACCAATAAATGTTTATTTGTTGATGAGATCATACATATAAACATTGACACCAATTTAGAAAATGTGTTTTCTAAAACATTGCTTTGTAATACAACAATACGATATGGATAGTTTGTTCATGAGATATTATTTGTTTTATTATTTAAGTTGGTTAAATAATAACAAATAAAAGTGTGTTATTGTTATAAATTAAAAGGGGTTTTAATTTTATAAAGTTAATGGTTAAAAGGAGAAAAATGTGAAATACAAAATGGGGGGAAAACCCATTTTAAATAAACCTTCGGCCGCCCAAAAGTGGTCATTGGGACCAGCCTTTTGCTTTGGTTTTTGAGTGTGGTTCTCCTCTCTTACACTCCATTCATTCATTCACACTTCTCTCTAAAAATTACAGGCAAAAGAACCTCCAAAAGCAGTGCCAATTTCGGATTTTGTAAGCTGGAAAAGAGGCTGAAAATTTCGTTTTTGGAAGAGATATCTTTGGTGTTGCATCCTAACAAGCAAGGTGTTTGAAGGGTTTGTGGGTATCACTTCTTGAGGCCTTCTCCTTTGAATGCTAGACACATTCAAGAACATCATCATCTACCTATTTTCACCTACATCATCTTGTTCTAGAAAGGTTGATTCTATGAACTCCCTATGGTTGTTTTGTTTTGTTTGATAGCACACTATTTCACATATTATTATGATCCTCATTCTTGAGTTTTGTTTGTAGTTTAATATGGCAAAAATTTTCAGATTATAAACCATGTTCTAAACCTCTTATTCCTCTGCATATTCTATAGTTTAAAAGGTTAAACTAAGAGTTTTACATGTGACAAGACTCATCAATGGCATCTAGAGCCGGTTATGTGGAATGTGTGCTTCAAAAGGTCTTGAAAAGTTCGTTTTTAGGGACTTTTTCAACCCATTAGGGGCTGTTTTGTTGTGGGTATTTGAATCCCTTATGATTCAAGGTTTAATCTTGCATGCTTTAGTATAAACCTTGAAAGAATTATCTCAAATGGTTGATTATGTTGTTTGTACAACCCTAATGTTTTAGTTTATGTTGGCTGAAACTTTACGGCTGAAATAAGGGATTCTTTGTTGTTCTTGGATGTTGGATGTGTTATATATTACGGTGCATAACATAGCCTTGGCCTTATGTGTCTGTTTTGGTTGATTGTGCTTTGTCATGTTGGTTTGTTCTTGAAAGGGTTGTAATTTGTGTTTTATATATTGGGTTGTAATTTATTTATTCATTTGGTTATGTAATAAATAGATTAGGTGCATTTCTTTTATTAGAAAAATTGTATTAGGATATGAATTTTATAAAAGAAGATGCACAAGATGAAGACTCAAAGAAGGACACAAAGACATGGACACTTGAAGCATTTGGATGTGAATTCAAGTGGGAGTTCATGGACACATCTTGATGTGTCATCTTTACCCTTAAAAGTGAACCATAGGGTACCTTGTATTTGAAAGCATGCAAATATAAGGTACATAGAGTTTTCTAAACTAAGATTATGAAACTTAAATTCCCTTTAAACAAGTTTAACACCATCCTTTTGCACAACACTTGATTCATTTGGAAACTCATAATGGGATAAAGGTCACCTAACCATTTTGAGGGAACTTGTGACTTGAGGTGGGGATACCATATTTGTGGGATAAAGGTCACCTAACCACTTATGTTGGAAAACTCACATGTGTGTGCAAGTAGGGTAACTTGATTTGCAAACCATATTAAATGGATCACCTACAATATGGTTTACAAAGGTGTTGATGGGATTAACATGCCGACAATACATATGATGTTTAAATTCGATCCCATACCCTAGAAGTTGCAAAGGGTTGGAATTGTCAAAACGTTGACTACCTTGTTAATTTAAATAATGGGATAAAGGTCACCTAACCACTATTTAAATGTAACGTTGGATTCTAGATTTAAAATTGTGTAAGACACTTAAAAGGGGTTTTAATTATTAAAATATGAACAATATCAAAATTACTAAAATTGAACTTTGTCACATTTTGTAGATGGCCACCAACAATAATGATAACAATGAAATCCCGACCGAGGCACTCACTATCACTAAGAACCATTCTCCAAAAGGAGCGTCTAAACCAAAATAATTTTATTGATTGGTTTCGAAACTTGAGAATTGTTCTCAAGCAAGAGAAACGATCATACATATTAGACGATTCGATTCCCGATCAACCTAGTGAGGATGATGAGGAGGCCTATAATAATTGGGTGAAATACACGAGGACTCGGTCCAAGTGTCTTGCCTTATGTTGGCTATTATGACTCCAGATCTCCATTAGGAGTATGAACATCATGGAGCGTACGACATGATAACCCAGTTGAAGGAAACGTTCCAACAACAGGCACGGGTTGAGCGCTTCGAAACGGTTCAAGCACTCCATGCGTGTCGTATGGACGACACCCAATCTGTTTCATCTTATGTACTTAAGATGAAAAGCCACACTGACCGCCTTGAAAGGCTGAATTGTCCCGTCTCGAAAGAGTTGGCTACGGATTTGATCCTCAACTCTTTGTCAAAAAGGTTTGACAATTTTGTCATGAATTATAACATGAACGGGTGGGACAAGAACATAAGTGAGCTTCACTCTATGCTCAAAACTGCCGAGGCGGCCATGGGTAAAAGGGTTTTACCCGTTCTCACCATCAATGAAGGTGGGAACAAGAAGAGGCCTCACCCGCACCCAAGGCAAATGTTGCCAAGGGTAAAGGGCACATTAGGGGAAAGGGAAAGGGAGTGGTAAGAGCGCCACCACCAAAACCAGCGGAGAAGAAGCAAAAGGTTGCTTCAAATGACCCATGCTTTAAGTGTGGGGAGATTGGACATTGTGCAAGAAATTTCCCTGTCCATCTTAAAGAGTTGTAAGCAAAGAGGGATGCCGAGCAAACCTCATGTACATATTTCATGATCCATATTGGTCTAAATTTAATATCCTCTAACACATGGGTATTGGATACCGGATGTGGAACACATATTTGCAACTTATTGTAGGGGTTCAAAAGAAGTAAGGACTTCAAGAAAGGGGATGTGAGCCTCTTCATGGGCAATAGGGCAAAGGTTCAAGTTGAAGGCCTAGGGGACTACATCTTGAAGCTTCCAAATGGTTTGGAAGTAATTTTAAATAATATTTTGTATGCTCCTAGTTTGACTAGGAACATTATTTCTGTTGCCCAATTAAGACAACATGGTTATGTTTTGTCATTTATTGAGAATGAAATTCATGTTTCTTTAAATGACACGTTTTATTTTAAAGCTATTCCTGTTAATGGTATTTATGAATTGGTTCATGAAAACACATTATGTAATAGCTCATTGTACCAGACCACCACTAAGAAACTCAAATTGGATTTGAGTGACACCTATCTTTGGCATTGCCGTCTTGGTCATATAAACAAGAAGCACATACAAACACTTCAAAAGAACGGTCTTTTAAAAGCAAATAAATATGATTCGTTCGATGTATGTGAATCTTGTTTACAAGGTAAAATGACTAAGGCACCTTTTAGCGGCAAGTCCGAACGGGCAAAAGATTTATTAGGCATCATACATTCAGATGTATGCGGTCCCTTTAAGCCAATGACTAGGTACCATGAAAGATACTTCATTACCTTTACCGATGACTATAGTCGATATGGTTATGTGTACTTGTTAAGACACAAAGATCAAGCTTTTGAAATGTTCAAAATCTTCCAAAATGAAGTAGAAAATCAACTCAATAAGAAAATAAAAATTCTCCGCAACGATAGAGGAGGTGAATACCTAAGTGATGCTTTTAGAAATCATCTTAGAAGTTGGGGTATTGTCTCACAACTATCTCCACCTAGAACACCACAACATAATGGCGTGTTCGAGAGGCGAAATCGAACTATATTAGATATGGTTCGATCTATGATGGCTGGAAGCTCAGTGCCTCTATCATTTTGGGGTTTCGCTTTGCTCTCTACGACCCGTATTTTGAATATGGCCCCAACCAAGAAAGTGGAAACGTCACCTTTTGAAATATGGCATGGAAGGGTTCCATCACTGTCATATTCAAGGTATGGGGTTGTGAGGCTTATGTTAAGACTCCCACCTCTAACAAGCTTGAAAGCCGTTCCACTAAGTGTATCTTCATTGGATATCCCAGAGATTCTATGGGATATTATTTCTATGATGCATAGGAACAAAAGGAGTTTGTTGCCAAGAAGGCTAGGTTTTTAGAAGCTAAGTTCCTTACGGAAGGAACTAGTAGTAGAACTATAGATCTTGAGGAGGATCAAGAAGCACAAACTGATATACATTTGGTTGATACTAGCACTCAACATGAGGATGTTGAAAAGGTTCAAGTGGTTGATCAAATTACACAGAATGTTCACAGATCTGGTAGAATTAGTAATCCACCTGAAAGATATGGGTTTTTCGTAGATGGATGCTATGTGGTAGATTCAGATGAACCAACCGCCTATCATGATGCAATGTCCAATTTGGATTGTGACAAATGGCCTGAAGCCATGAACGTGGAGATGCAATCCATGTATGACAACCAAGTATGGGACTTGGTTGAACCACCTCTTAACTCCAAGATAGTTGGAAGTAAGTGGGGTTTCAAGAAGAAAACCGATATGCATGGAAACTTGGATACTTATAAAGCTAGACTTGTAGCAAAAGGTTTCACTCAAACTCAAGGGGTTGATTATGATGAAACCTTCTTACCAGTTGCAATGCTAAAGTCTATTAGGATATTATTTGCCATAGCTGCTCGTTATGATTATGAGATTTGGAAAATGGATGTTAAAATGCTTTTCTAAATGGATATCTTGAGGAAGATGTGTATATGGTTCAGCCTGAAGGTTTTGTCAACTCAAAACATCCTGACAGAGTATGCAAGTTAAAGAAATCAATCTATGGATTGAAGAAAGCATCAAGAAGTTGGAATCACTATTTTGATGAATAAATAACCAAAGTTGGGTTCATCAAAAACGCTGATGAAGCATGTGTATATAAGAAGGCTAGTGGAGCATTACCATTTTCTTAGTATTGTATGTCGATGACATCCTACTATTTGGAAATGTCATTCCAACCATGGAAGGTGTAAAAGCCTGGCATGGAAGCTGTTTCTCCATTAAGGATCTTGGTGAAGCCGCCTATATTTTAGGAATAAAGATCTATAGGGATAGATCAAGGCGGTTGATAGGTTTGAATCAAAGTGCATACATTGATAAGATCTTGAAAAGGTTCAAGATGGAAAACTCCAAGAAAGTTACCGTACCTATTCAAAGAGGAACGATATTGAGTAAGACTCAATGTCCAAGCTCAAAGGATGAGCAAGACAAAATGAAGGGAATCCCGTATGCATCTGCCATAGGATCCATCATGTATGCAATGATATGCACTAGACCGGACGTGTCATGCGCCTTGAGCATGACAAGCCGATATCAACAAAATCCTGGAAGCAGTCATTGGATGGCTGTTAAGAACATACTTAAGTACCTAAGGAGGACTAAAGATATGTTCCTAATCTATGGATCTGGTGAAGAAGAGCTCGTAGTAAAAGGTTACACGGTTGCGAGTTTCTAAACTGATCGGGATGATTCATGATCACAATCGGGATACATTTTCATCTTGAGTGGAGGAGCAATCTCTTAGAAGAGCTCTAAGAAAGATGTGGTGGCATTATCTACTACAGAGTCAGAATACATTGCTGTTTCATTAGCCGCTCAGGAAGTTGCATGGTTATAGAAGTTCATTGCCGATCTAGGGGTGGTCCCTTCCATTCAGGAACCCCTAGAAATTCTTTGTGATAACGAGGGTGCGATTGCTCAAATCAAAGAACCCCGTGCACATCAAAAGACAAGGCACATTGAATGAAGATTCAACTACATAAGGGATGAAGTTGAAAAAGGAATGATATGTATTCGCAAAGTTCACACGGATCAAAACATTGCGGATCCACTCACGAAGCTTCTTGAAAACACAAAGCATGAAAGTCATGTTTGTGCCATGGGACTTCAATATTCTAGTGACTGGATTTGATCTTTATTTTTGTATTGAGATATTGTAACCCTTTATTACTTGAATGAATTATTCGGTTATAATGATTCAACTAATATTCCTATTTTGCATGTTTAAAATCCATGAGTAAAGTATTTACTCAGAATGTTCGTAGTTGTTCATGCTTGTGGGAACGGGCATGAAGGTAATGCTATTATGAACTTGGATTGGCAGACATTCATATAGATGAATGTAGAGCAAAAGGTTGCTACCAAAGTTCATAGATATTTGTGGGATGCAAATATTGGAATGACCTGCATCTTAAATATTACTACATGGAGTTTTTCAGATTGATCATAAGTATTTTGAGTAAAGGCGAACATCATTTGGTATCCTCTGACCTGAGACACATATTGGGTCTTGATATTTACCGAATATTATACTTTGACTTATCGCTTCGCTGTTCTGAAACATGGCAGTACATAAGTCTGAGTTCAAGTATGATATAAGGTAATTGTGAGAGACGTATTTTATCAAGATGGGATTTGTCCCACTTATTCGTTGAGAGTAAGATGTCTAAGGCGTGATAAAGTTAAATCAATGGAGAATAATCACTCTGTGTCTCTAGGATTTAACATGACATCTGTGACAAAAGGATAGATGATTGGTTCACCTAAAACATTTGAAGTATGGTACTTGAAGAAAGTGATGTTATTGAATGGAACTTAGTCATACGTATTAAGGGTAGTGAACCGTTGCTAGGCGGTATTTACTGCTGGCATCAATCTTTTATGAATCTTGTGCAAGTGGGAGATTGTTGGATCTTGTATGCCCAAGACACATACAAGATTGATGTGGTTAGTACGTTATGATCCAAGTCGGGTCATACCCAATAACAAACTAAACAAACACCAATAAATGTTTATTTGTTGATGAGATCATACATATAAACATTGACACCAATTTAGAAAATTGGTTTTCTAAAACATTGCTTTGTAATACAACAATACGATATGGATAGTTTGTTCATGAGATATTATTTGTTTCATTATTTAAGTTGGTTAAATAATAACAAATAAAAGTGTGTTATTGTTATAAATTAAAAGGGGTTTTAATTTTATAAAGTTAAGGGTTAAAAGGAGAAAATTGTGAAATACAAAATAGGGGGATAACCCATTTTAACGAAACCTTCGGCCGCCCAAAAGGGGTCATTGGGACCAGCCTTTTGCATTGGTTTTCGTGTGTGGTTCTCCTCTCTTACACTCCATTCATTCATTCACACTTCTCTCTAAAAATTACAAGCAAAAGAAGCTCCAAAACCAGGGCCAATTTTGGTATTTGTAAGCTGGAAAAGAGGCTGAAAATTTCGTTTTTGGAAGAGATATCTTTGGTGTTGCATCCTAACAAGCAAGGTGTTTGAAGGGTTTGTAGGTATCACTTCTTGAGGCCTTCTCCTTTGAAGGCTAGACACATTCAAGAACATCATCATCTACCTATTTTCATCTACATCATCTTGTTCTAGAAAGGTTGATTCTATGAACTCCCTATGGTTGTTTTGTTTTGTTTGATAGCACACTATTTCACATATTATTATGATCCTAATTCTTGAGTTTTGTTTGTGGTTTAATATGGCAAAATTTTTCAGATTATAAACCATGTTTTAACCTCTTGTAACACCCCGACCGACGGCGGAATCATCGGGGCGGACGAATGGAAGACGATTGCTCATAGCACATGGAACTAATTAAGTTGGAATATTATTAAATATCATCATTCAATAAACATTACAAGGCAAATAAAATAATAACATAACAATCAAGATACAACAAAAAGCATAAGTCTTTCAATTAGTCCAGGTCCAAGTCCTATATGAGCACAAGAAGATCTTCAAGCATCAAACCTGAAACATGATGAAAATAAAAGGTCACCTATAAATAGTTGGTGAGTTTCCAAGGTTTTCATACATAATAATAACAAGGTTACAAGTAGCAATTCATGTCATAGGTCATAAGTTAGTAAGGTTATAGAACACATATCATTACAACCAAACCTCAACTTGATTACAAGTATATAAGATTGGCTAAGTGTATTTAGTTCATATGATGAACAAGCATACGTCATCAGGAGTCGGCAATACATCGACTTAGCACCAAATAGACTTGTCAGGCCTAAAGATCTAAGACGTCGCCAGGCTAGCAATAGTTAATGATTGTAACAAACTATGTATCTCATAATCACTTACAACACACAAATAACCATGACAAAATATAAAGATGAATTGCAAGTGCATTACAAGTCTCAAATGTTTATAAGTGTATGATGTATAAGTATCATGTTTCACCCCAAAATAGTGTGAAAAATGTAAAAAGGGGCAAGGAAAACTCACTTGTAAAAATAAGTATAAGAATGATGATAAGAGATTAAACGAGGCTCCAACGATTTCTTTTACAAGTTACCTAAATGTATAAATTTCAAGATTAAGTTCGATAATAAAATTACCCATGAAACGTGAACTAGGGTTCAATTGTAATTTGGGGTTTAAATAATGAATTGTTTTTGGTTTAATACAGATGATATAAATCAATTAAGTTCAAGAACAATTAGAAAATGTCACAACAATTTAAGTTATTGATTTAATAAAAATTAAGTATATATGTGAAAAGAAATTAATTTAATAATTAACTATTTAAAACTTGATAAAGATAATTAATTGCATGCTTATTAAATGCTATAAAATTCTTTAAAATCATTTTATAGAGTTTTAAACTTTTTAAATGATTTATTATAAAAGTCTAAAATAAAAGTAAAGTTTAATATTAATATCAAGCCGTTATATGTTTTATTATCAAGCCTTTAAAATAGCATATATAGAAAGTGATATTGTTTTATAAGTTTAAAAAGAACTCAAATAAAATTTTAAGGAATAACATTATTAACTAATTATATAAGATGTTAAATGTATAAATGAATAATTAATTATTTAAATAACTATTAAAATAACTATTTCAATAATTATCATTTAAAACATGTAGACTTGTAATGTTAAAATAATTACATTTGACCATAATAGATTTATAATAATTAATAATGTTTTTTTTATAATCCTTGTTATCCATAAATAAGTAGTTAATTTAAAATCATAAGTTTTTCTTAAACCTTTAAAATAAATTCTGAAATATTTTAGTTAACAAATTAATTTTTATTTTAATTTATCAATATAATATTAATTTTTTTAAATTAGAAGTATAGCAAAACAATTAAATAAAAAAGATTTGGCAGAGGCCCGGTTCGAACCTGGGACCTCATGCCTTTGATGACCGCTCATTACCAACCGGCTAAAGCCAAGTGTGGTCAAATTCCTCTTTAAATTCTTTTAAACATTAATTACTTATTTCCCCCAAATCTTCATGAACCCTAATTTGATTATGATCCAATTGACCATCCAAACAATGTTGTTACCGAAATCATTCATGGGCCTTTTGATCCCAGAATGAAACCGAACATAGACATGGTTTTAATTACCGGATAAATTCCAAAACGATTAGAACAAGAATGAGAAAGCCGCGACAATGTTGAAGTCGATTTGATACACAAATGTTGATGTTAATCAAATTACCCTTGCTGATAGCATTTAAGGTCGAAGTTAATCAAATACCCTCTGTCAATTCGGCTTAATAGAGCTCCGAACATGGATAACGATAGTGCTGCAGGTCGAAGTTGAACATGGTAGTCGAACGCGATGCTCGGGTGAGTTTCAGACGAATTTGGGGGTTGTATTCGACTAATGGTAATCAGATGATTGTTTATGTTAGTTTAATTGAATTAGGATTAAATTCTAAAATGGCCTTATGGTTAAAGACGAGTTTCGGTTTCGAGTTGGTATGCCCATAACGCCTCTTAAATCGAATTAAAGTGTATTAACATGCTCGATTCTTGTTCTGAAGCGCTTAGGAACGATTTGGGTTCAAGATTCTATGGGTTTTGGAGGTTTAAAGTCGCCGGAGTTGCCGGAGTTTGGCCGGAGGTGGTCGACAGGGATCAAGGGGGTTGGTTTGGGTGTTTTAAATAAATTACAATTTAGTCCCTGATCTTTAACCCATTGTTATTTTATGTAAAAACTCTTTAATTTGAGTTTTAAGATATGCAATTCAAACCCAAAAGTTTGTAAAATCATATTTGGTTAACTAATAATTTTATTTTTAGAAAAATCTTTATGAACCTTCTAATATTTATAAAAACTTTACAATTTAATTTTATATTATAGTTAGAACTCATAAACAACAAACAACCTTTATAATTTTATATAGATTTTAAAATCACAAAGTTTTTTACAAAATGCTAAATAAATTAAATAAATAGATTTCGAATAAATGATATAATTATTGTATTTGAAAGATATAAATAAATTAAATTGCTAACTAACGAATTTGATTTTTGAAATAGACTCAAAAGTAATCGGGTTTGGGTTTAAGTCTTGAAAAATTACGGATGTTACACCTCTTATTCCGCTATGTTTTCTATAGTTTAAAAGGTTAAACTAAGAGTTTTACATGTGACAAGACTCATCACCTGTTGGTGATGAGACTGGGCTCTCAAGTTTTTCCACTGGGCCTTTAGTCAAGGTTTCCCCTTTGAAACTAATCTTAGGGTTTGCCTTAACATCAGTTGACCGATGACATTACTGATTACCATAGTCTTCTTCTTTGGCTGAACTCTGCAGTGATCCGGTATGGATTCTTTGGGCCAACTTGTTAGCTTGTCTTGATTGGCTTGGATTGACAAGTGGCATATTGACTAAATCCTTTCCCTCATAGAAATTCAAGGTCTGAAAGTTGAAGATCTCCTGCTGCCCTTGAACACTAATGATATGATTGGAAGCTGATGGAGATGACATAGCCCTTGGTATCCCTTCCTCAAATAGATTATGTATGAAGGAGTCTATGTAGTCCACATCAATGTGAACTTAAGGAGGTTGTTGAGAATGTACAATTGCAAGTGAGGATGGTGAGTCCTTAGTGTCCATTCTCTCTGAAGAACTCCCAGGTTCTGTAAGTGTATGACTTTCTCCCCCTTTTGGTAGCATCACCCACTTGCATAGGTGAGCTAGGAGTTAGGTCAATCACATCCATGGGTTCTTGTGTTCCTGGTTGAGCTCTTTTAAAGGTCTCCCAGCTAGTTTTTCCTAAAGATATAAAATCTCAAGTTGTTGGTCATTGACCCTGTTTTGCAAGGTAGTCACTTGAGATTCAAGGTGACTAACCTTGGAGACTAAATAGGTGCATGTTTGAGATAGTTTTTGCACCTTTAGTCTTAAATTCCCCTCATCTTCATCAGAAGAATCATTGGGGGATGAGATGATTGGACCAGACTCCTCACTTTCACCACCAGCTTCAGGTTCGTGGCTGCTGGATTTCCTCTACACACTAGTAATCTCAGTTGAGATGTTAGTGTGCTGAGTTGCCATGGTTGAGGTCTTAATGATGTAATCACTTTCAAAAGTAAGAGTCTCCTCCATATGGACATCCTGAACAAGTTTAGAAGTGTCCACCTCAGTAGTAGGTGACTGATGTGAGCTAGAAATAGGAGCCTCCAAAGCACTCATCTCTTTTTGAGTAAGGGAAAATATGAGAGAAGCATGGTACTCAATGAATCCTAGATCTTCATTAGTGTAAAAGTTAAGGTTAGGGATTGGTTGGTTGAGATCTAAGGTTGGGGATGGTAACTTTCCCCTGAAGGTTGATCACTTGAGTGTTGAGACTCAGAGTGATGGCTTAAGGTAGTTTGGCTTATGAGCTCATCAAGCTGAGCATGAGGAACCTCAGCACTGATCCTTGAAGAGATGGGAGTGGTCTGCTCCTCAGGAGAAGTGGGAGCTCCAGTGTCCACTTCTTCCTGTATGGGTGAGTGTATAAGGGCCTCCACAGATTGAATAGCCTGAGTAGGGGTTCGTTTGGATTTTCTTTGGTAGGTGAGGGTGATTTGTGGCTATTTAGGTGGTTGGGAAGTAGAAGGTGTGGGTTCAACACTAGCTAGTGCTATTAGGTTGTCACCTTGAGCAATAAGCTCTAACATTTTTGGGACTAGGGTTGTTTCTACCCCAATGAAGCCAACAGTGAGGTTTCTTATTATTTTAAAGATGCCAGGCTTCATCTGTCCCAACTTAAGAATGTACTGGACATATCTAGGGAACATGTAATATTCTAAGGAGTCCAAGTTTGCAAGCAGATTAGTATAAACAAATTGAGAATACCTAAATTTGGCCCCATGAACCATCTCATGGATAATGAAGGAGAGATCTTCAGGAATCTGGTCCCATCCATAATGCTTGTTTGATAAGTTGTGGATAACCAGATGGGGCAGGAATATCCATTGGGATGAGACATTCCCCTTCCTGAAGGTCTTGACAAAGTAGTCTCCCTCATAACCCATCTGCTTACAGGAATGATTCGCAGCTTCCTTAGGAAGAACACCTCACCTTCTTCATCATCTAGCTGAAGATGCCTGTTGATGATGGCCGGAGTGATGAAGACTGTTCTCCCCTGCACTGTGGCAGACAGTGCCTTCTCCCCGTCTGCTATGTCCTCTTGGCAGGTCTTCCAGAATTCTAGCAGTTGATCCTCATAGAGTGGAGGATCAATGGTTAGGGAGGTGAAGTAGATAGACAGAGCTAAGAAACAACAAACCCTTAGAAAGGAGGATCTTTCTCAGAGCTTAACAGAGCAACCTAGTTATATTGCCTGTGTAACTGCATGGTAAAATTTGGGTCATTATGTGAAGAGGGTTGGCCATTTGGAGAGAGCTTAAGGATGAAGAAAGATGAAAGAAAGTAATTTCAAAGAGAAATTTGGGGTTTTAGGTTTAGAAGAAAGAAGCAGATGATAGAAAGAGGGGGAGACCGTTGGGTTTATATGTGAAAAAGGATTTCAGATAAAGTTTAATGAAAGAGGACAAACTTTAAAATCTGAATGTCGGTCCCATCTCTAAAAAAGTAGTTTACTTTTGCTCAGAAAGTAGTTTTCTTGGAAGTCAAAAAGCTTCCGAAGGTAAATTATCTTCCGAAGTTTTAATGAAAAAACTTCCGAAGCTAAAGTGACTTCGGAAGATTTCATAAGGATTTTGAGAATTTTGACTTCAGAAGAAAATTAGGACTTGAGAGTTTTGTTCAAAAGAACAAAACTTCCAAGAGTTAATTTGCTTTGAAAGAAAATTTTCTTTGAAAACATATAAGTGCCAAAGGGGAGTTTAAGCTTTAGAAGATATTTTATAAATTTCTTTCGAAGGTAAAATACTTAGGCAGTTAGTTGTTTTAAAGGCATAAGTTTCTTTTGAAGTTGAAAACATAACTTCCGAAGGATCAAAATTTTCATAATTATAAGGAAAGTCTTTAAAAAGTTTTTCATCCAAAGAAAACAAGAGCTTATGGAAATGAAGAACTAGACAATTTAGGACACACATATTTTAAGAAATAATAAGAATTAAGTTTAAGAAAAACCTACTCAAAGTTGATCATCCTAATAGCTGATATTAGATATTTAAATCTCTGTCCATCAAAAGCCTTTGTAAACACATCAGCATCTTGTTCATCTGTGTGAACTTTGATTAGTTTCATTACTTCCTTTTTATAGTTTTCTTTTATCAAATGACACCTGATGTTGATGTGTTTGGTCCTTGAGTGTGCACAGGATTCTCTACGATTGAGATAACATTGTTGTTGTCTATATGAATGGGAGTCTCCTTGAAGTTTAACCGATAGTCCAACATCTGATTTTGAATCCAAAGCACTTGAGCATAGCAGCTTGCAGCAGTAATGTACTCAGCTTTAGCAGTTGATGCAGAGACACAGGATTGTTTCTTGCATTGCCATGAGACAACCCTTCCACCAAGAAACTAACATCCCCCAAATGTAGACTTTGCAGTCATGTTGCAACCATCATAATCACTATCTGTATAAGCATACGTATTGAAGTCAAGATTATTTGGACACCATAAACCAAGTGTTGAAGCACCTTTAAGGTATCTTAGAATCCTTTTGATAGTGATAAGGTGAGACATCTTTGGTTTGGCTTGATATCTTGCACAGATGCAAGTGGCAAACATAATATCAGGCCTGCTAGCTATAGGATACATAAAAGACCCAATCATAGCCCTGTATAAGTGTTCATCTACACACTCCCCCTCAAGAACAGCTCCAAGGGAGTGGTTTCTAGCTATTGGTGTCTTAGCAATCTTACATTCAGTCATGTTGAACCTCTTGAGTATGTCTTGAACATACTTTGACTGACTTATGAAGATGACATCTTCAACTTGCTTCACTTAAATTCCCAGAAAGAAATTGAGTTCCCCCATGGCACTCATTTCAAATCTGCCCTTCATTAGCTTCTCAATGTCTTTGCAGAGCCTTGGATTAGTTGAATCAAAAATGATGTGATCAACATATACTTGAACTAGCAATATGTCATTTCCCTGTCCTTTGATGAAGAGAGTTCCATCTATAATACCTCCCCTGTATCCATGTTTGCAAAGTACTGAGATAAAGTCTCATACCACTTCCTGGGTGCCTGATACAGCCCATAAAGAGCTTTGTTAATCTTGCAGACATAATGAGGATGATCAAGATCTACAAAACTAGGTGGTTGTTTGACATACACCACTTTATCAATCACTCCATACAGAAAAGCACACTTTACATCAAGTTGAAAGACCTTGAAGTTCTTAGATGCAACAAATGCCAGAAATATCCTCAGAGCTTCCAGTCTTGCTACAAGAGCAAAGACATCAGTGTAGTCAATTCCATCTTCTTGTGTGTATTTGTGAACAACTAGTCTAGCTTTGTTCTTGATGATAAAGCCTCTCTCATCCTTCTTGTTCCTAAAGACCCATTTGGTTCCAATAGTAGTATTCCCATAAGGAAGAGGACAAGGTTCCAAACTTTCTGTCTTTTGAATTGAAGCAGCTCCTCTTGCATAGCTTCAACCCAACTTCCATCCTTTAGAGCCTCATCAACTTTCATTGGCTCTATCTGGGATAAGAAACAAGAGTGAAGCCAAACATTTGCTTTATGGGTTTGTCCTCTTGTTCTTACCCGTGAGACAACATCTCCAATGATGTTTGTAGTAGGATGGGACTTGTGGATCCTTAGCTGAGGGATCACAGCAAGTTGCTGAGAAAGATCTAAATTAGAGAAATTTAGATCTAGCATAGATGTTTCTCCCACCACATCAGCACACTTATCAAGAGAGACTTGATCCAAGGAGTGTGTGACATCATTAATGTTGTCATCTATAGAGTGGTTATCAGCATCAAGAATTTCTTGATCACTATCACCACTACCATCATTGTCTTCTGCATTTAAAATAAATTTATCTGGTTATGGAGCCTTTGAGATGGAATTTGAAGGCATACCAGTTGTATCAGTTGAGTGTGTCATTGTGGTGTTGATAGAAACATAACTTGCAGAAGTAGTCCCAACTGCATCTGAAGATATGTTACTTGAAGGTCTTCTCAGCTCAAATCTTGGATCAAGATCACCTGTATTTATGTTATCTGTAGATCTTGAAACAGTTTCACAAGATTTGTTAAAATAGTTGGTAACTAAATCAAGATCAAATAGCCAATCAGGACCAGAACCAGCCACACAAGGTGTGTGTTCACTGAAAGTCACATTGGCTAACTCCTTAACAATCCTAGTTTTGAGATTGTATACTCTGTAAGCCTTAGCTTAAGAAGTGTATCCAATAAAGTGTTCATCATCTGATTTCTTAGCAAATTTGGCAATTTGATCCTTGGTATTCAAGATGGTGCATGGATAACCAAATGACCTGAGAAAACTAATGAAAGGTTTCCTCTCATGGCAAAGTTCATAAGGAGTCTTGCCATGAGTCTTAACCACTAAACTCTGTTCTGCCCATAGCAGGCAGTGTTGACTGCCTCTGCATAGAAGGTGATGGGCAGCTTAGAGTCAGACAACATGTTTCTTGTAGCTTCAATCAATGTCATGTTTCGTCTCTCACCAACACCATTTTGCTGAGGAGTCCTGGGAGCACTGTATTGTATTGTAATACATTTTTCATCACAAAATGCATCAAGGATTTGGTTCTTGAATTCAGTTCCCTGATCACATCTTATGATTTTGACCTTGTGATTAGATTGATTCTAAATCTTCAAGATGAAATTCTTTAGAATCTCAGGAGTCTTATCCTCAGTCTAAAGAAGAAGACCCAAGTAAATCTTGTAAAGTCATCTGTGATCACCAAACAATAAAAGGTCCTTCCTAGACTCATTACACTGATGGGGACAAAGAGATCCATATGTAACAAGTATAGGGGAGTAGTGATGGAGTTTCATTCCCTCGGCTTGTGAGATACCTTGTGTTGCTTCCCGTTCAGGCATGCAACATAATGGTCATCACTTGTAAACTCTTTCTTTGGCATTCCAGTTAGCAAATCATTCTTATTCAGTTTATTCATATTCTTAAAGTTTACATGGCACATTCTTTTATGCCATAGGAAAGACTCATTACTATTGGCTTTAGACAAAAAGCATTAAACTTCTCTAGAGGGAGATGTTTCTTGCAAATCCATCTTTTACATGTTCCTTATCCTAGGGGCTCTAAGTAGAATATCCTCATGTGGAATGACCACCCCGGGCTTCAGAACAATGCACTCATGTGTAGTAACGAGCATGTTATGACTCTGATCACAAAATTGGGATACGCTTAGAAGATTGTACCCAGCTCCCTGACAATGTTTACATTTTCAATGCTAAGCTTACCATTTTTTACCATGCCCCTTCTAGAAATGTAACCTCATTCATCTCCTCCAAAAGAAACTGGCCCTCCATCAATCCTTTTAAAGTTCTGGAGTAGTGACCTATTGCCTGTCATGTGCCTGGAACAGCTACTGTCAATGATCCAGACATTTTTGTTTCTCTTGAGCTGTAAATGCATAAAGAAAATGATTAGTTACATTTGGAAACCTAAGCCTTACTTGTCTTGGGCTCACTAAGAGAAACAAAAAGTAAAGCAATAGTAATAGATCCTATGCTTGTGCTTGGAGGATCTTGAGCTGTTGTTGATGGAAAAATTCTCAGTCACTTGGTCTTTCTTAGACATTCACACCACCTTTAGAGTCTTGGACTTGACCTTCAACACTTCGGAAGCTTTTGATACTTTGAAAGTTTTGATGACTGGCCCTTCGGAAGATTCTGCTAACATTGTAGCAGACTTCAGTGCTTCGTAAGTATTCTTTCCTCCCGAGACCAATATTTCTTCTAAAGGCAATTTTCCACTTCCCTTCTTCTTGGTATTGGAGCTTCTGAAGGAAACATATTTTCCTTCTGAAGCTTGAATCTTCTTAGAACTCTTGGAAGTCTTTGGTTTGATCATGTAAAGAGTACCCTTAGGATTGTATGAACAATCCTTAGCAAGATGAGCAGTACTTTCACAGATAGCACACTCCATTTTCTTCTTCCCAAGAGCCTTTTGGGAACCAAACTGACTTTGGTCACATCCCTTCTCCACCTTTATCTTTGTAGATGCTGAGACAGACCTTTTGGGTTGAGGATTATTCTTGTAGTTTGATGGTCTAGGCTGGGTAGCAGTGGTACATAGTAGATCAGTCTTCTCCTTAGTACTCAGATGATTTGAACATGAACCAGAACTCTTAGCAGAACAGTTAAGGTTGTTGTCTTTAGTCTTTACCACTTCAACCTGGCAGAGATAAAAACTTTTTTCTGCTTGGAATCAAAAGTAGCCTTGATCTCTTGATCCTTCCTTGCTTTCTTTTTGCTCTTTTTGATCAAGTTCTTTCTTATTGACTTGGTGATAACAGTCTTCTTCCTCTCCTTAGAAGGATAGTGGCCCTTCTTAGAATCCTCCTCTTCACCTTCTTAGAGAAATTCTTCACTATCAGTTCTTCATCCTCTTCAGTCAAAGGATGTATAAGAGAAAGCTCATCTTCACAAGTTTCACACCTAGGTGATCTTATAGATAATTTATGTGGAGGAGCTATCTTATTTGATCCTAGTCCCTACTTGTTTTCATAGCACACTTTATTGTGCAGGGTTGAGGATATCATGTTCTTGAAGGTCTCTTCTTCAAGAAACACTTGTCTGCCCTGGCTTTGCTGATCACAAGCTCAGCCTGGCACTCAGTCAGCTTGGTTATGAGATCCTTGATTTGAGTGATAAAATCTGTATGCTCATGTTTTAGAACTAAAATTGTTTTCTCTAAGTCCTCTATCTTCAGTTTATAATCATTTTCAGACTTTCTAAAATCAGCTTTTAAAATTTTTAAGGACTCAAGATTTGATCTGATTTCCAAGTTGTAGGACCTGTATCTACCAAGTTTAGCAATGCATTCAAGGGTACAGAGATGTTCCAATACCTTGTCTTCATCATGATCTGCCATCAGTGCTTGGTTTGGAGAAGCATCTTCCACCTGAAAGCTCCAGTCAAAGCCTCCATCTTCAACAGCAACAACAACCTGCTGCTTTGGCTTCTCATTCTTAAGAGCCTTGTTAGTGTAGTTTGGTCTAGATTGTGTTTGCCCACTATTTTTTCTAGGTTCCTTACACTCCCTGGCAAAGTGGCCTATCAAGTTACAGTTATAACATTTAATGTTGCCTTTGTCCAGGCCAAACATTCCACTGGTTTCACTGCATGGAAACTTCCTTCCAGTCCCCTTGTAGATCTTCTTGGCTCTATGAGTGAGAAGAGCCATCTCCTGAACTATCTCCATGTACTCTAGATCATCTGGATGGATACAGTCTAGGTTTTCAACGGTGAAAAGAAAGCTGCCATAACTTTCATCAGAAGACACAAAAGCTTGAGAAGAACTTATCTCTTGGAATGGGCTTCCTTGAGTGTAGTTCTCCCTTGGTGTCTATGGGAAGGTGATGAAAGGACCCTTTGGTGAGTTTTCAGGGTAGCATATGAGATGATGTTGGGGTTCTATGTTATCCCTTTCAACCACATGAAGGGTTGAATCCATTTGATTGTTGGAGTTGCTAGATGAACCTTGCATGTTCATCTCAATCTGGTAGCTACTAAGAATCCCATATAACTCTATGAGAGTGAGAGTTTTGACATTCTCAGTCCTCTTGATCACCACACAGTAGTGTGTCCACTGCATAGGAAGTGAGGACATGAACTTTCTTACAATGTCTCTATTCTCAAAAGGAACTTCTCCATCCACAAGGGTATCCCAATCTCACATACCCGCACAATTGCTGAGTCATGGTTTCACCTGCTTGGAAGGTGAAGTTTTCAAACTACTGCTTTAGGAGATCCTTCTTGTTTTCCTTAGCTTCAATGGAACCCTCATACATTAGTTTCAGTGCATCCCACAACCGCTTAGCTGTTTTGCATTTCTTGAAACCATTGTATACAGAGTTTGGAAGAGCAGTTTGAAAGGCTATTAAGGCTTTTCTATCAATCTCTACTCTCTTCCAGTCTTCATCAGAGTAGTTTGTCATAGCCTTAGAGTTCATACCACCACCAGTAGTACAAGAGGTGCTTGGTATGTATGGTCCATATTCAACAAATTCCCACATTCTTGAGTCTAGAGATGAGATGAAACCTTCCATTCTCTGGCACCAGGAGTCAAAGTCATCAAGAGTGATTAGTGGGGACTTGTTCATGGTTCCAGTTTCCATATCAGTTTTGGAAATGGCTGCCATTTGAAAAGTTTAGTATTTGTGTGAGTGAGGGATTTTAAGATGGTGAGATCTTATATAAAGAGACTGACTACTCTGATACCAAATGCAGGACCGTTGAAAGACAGTCAAATATAACACAAGAACACAAAGAGGAGAGTAACTAAACTTAATCAAACAGTGAACTAGATTAACCATAAGTAAAGACACTAAGAACACAAGTAATTTAGAGACAGAACACAAGACCAAGATACACAAGGAGATGGTTTTCAAGATTATAGTATATTGCCTTCTCAATGTTCTATTACAAGTGTTA
Organism: Flaveria trinervia; assembly: GCA_025506515.1. NCBI lineage: Eukaryota > Viridiplantae > Streptophyta > Magnoliopsida > Asterales > Asteraceae > Flaveria > Flaveria trinervia. The sequence continues at coordinate 28,374,981 of CM046441.1, forward strand.
CAAAGCATAAAAATAAAGTTACAAGAACATGAGATACTTATACTACATCCTGCAGCTGGCCATACTATGAAAGCCAACTGGATACAATTGACTAGACACAAAACAAAATCAATTGTAGAGTCAAAAAGGCAGATTGCCTTTTTTGACTTTGTGACTATGACATGCCATAGCTTATGTCCTTATCTATTACAAAAAAGGATAAAGTACATGAAGTAAAAAGTTTACAAACTCAAGGCCCCAATGTATAGTTACTAAAATCATGGACCTTTTCACCAACTCATGTAAGTTGGCGACTTATAGAGTTGCAGCGAAGAGGGGTCCAGCTTTATGGAAAAGTACATGAGATAAAGCATGTGTGTAAAAATTCTTCTGAAAAATCTATCTTCAAGAGTTGAGCTTGGAAGACTTGTCTCTAAAGCTTCGAAAGACTTCATCTTTGGCTTCGAAAGATATTGGTCTTGGCTTCGGAAGATTTCACACATAGAATATTTCTGCTGCTTGTGTGAAACTTTCGAAGCATTCTTCTTCAGTACTTGTGCAACATGCATGCAGAAAGACTTTGGTTGCTTCAACTTCTTCAAATATTCTTTACAAACTTCTTATCTGCCCCCTCTATCCTAACCTTAGTTTTCTTTACACACTTCTCACCATCCTTAGCTTTTTCAACTTCACCTGTAAACTCTTTAAATGGATCAAATTCTTCCTCATAGTTCCCATTCTCCTTCTCTTCAACAATCTCAGCAACCAATGCTTGAGTGATTTCTTCTCTCGGCCTCTTCAAGTTCTAGTTCGCTCCATAAACCTTCAAGCTCATAGAGTCAAACATTGCCATTTCCATGACTATTAAATCTCTTCCAGATCATCAGTGTCACACCCCAGGCCTAGGGAGGTGGGACGTCACAGACTGGCTTAATATGGCAGCGGAAACAAACCATAATATGAGCACAACAAGGAAAGGAAATACATGGCATTACATCAGATACGTCTCGGGTTACAAAAGTTAACCCATTAAAAGATACATAGTTCAAATACCCAAAGTATTCAAAAGATTTAATTTTAGCAAACATCCAAGAAAAGTATTCATTTTAAAATTAAAGCCAATGTAATGCCTCAAGGTCTCGGTTCTAAGTCCTCTACTTGAAGTCCTTTAGGTCTTCAAGTTATCCATGCTAGATACCTGAAACATGCTCAAAAGAAATTTTGGGTCAACATAAGTTAGTGAGTTCAGTGTTTAAAGTTCAAAAAAATAGGAGGTTTTTAAAGACTGCACTTTAAATAAATTAGTTCACTTTTATTATCAACATGATAGTATAGCGGTTGTGGAGGTCACAATCAACCCTGCACTCAGCCCCGACTAGCCTCTTCAAGAGTAAAGTGTTGTCGGTTAACATTAGAGGATAGCTGAGCTTCATATAGGTGCACCTACCTACTGAGGGTACACCATAGTATCATACAAGTACCTGTTACATGCCATAACGATCCGCAGGATCTCAGTGTGGTCCCCTTCCCTTAGGAAGGCACTGTGCGTGGGGGATACCCCAAGTAGATCTACCCATATAGACAAGCGGTTCACCAAGAATTAATGATTGTGAAAAAGTATAAACAAGGAAGGTTCAATTAATCCACAACATTCAAGCATCATAAGTTATAACACATAAAGATTAACAGTCAAAACAATCATATGTTCCATCCCCAAAACATTTAAAAGAGAAAAAGGGGAAACACTAAACTCACCTTAGGTGTTAAGCAAAATGAAACTTCGCAAGCCGGGAATGTCTCAAGTCTAGCACCCTAACATGAATATAGTAAGTGATAAGCTACTGCTCTAAACTTATTTATGGTGCAACAAGTGTGTCAAAGGGTAGTTGTCGGGTTCGGCTTTGATTCGATTAGGGTTTGCGTAAAAAGTTTCCTTTTATGGAAAGTCAAGGTTTTTCATTTAATCAAGGATTTTAACACCATTTAGTTAAGAATATAGGGTAATTAAGTTGTTCAAGTGATTATAAGTCTCGTAAGAGCTGGTATGAAGTTTGGCAAAATTTTACAGTTTAGCCCCTCAAGTTTCTCAAATTGACAGTTTCTACACTCAAGTTTGATTTGTTGTATAATATGATTTATGACAAAAATCAGGTTTTCAAAGTTAAATGACTTATTATTAAGTAAGTGTACACAAATTTTTAGATAATGGGTTCGGTTTAAAACCTATGTGTTTAACGTTCCCGGTTACGGTGAAACCGAAGAGTTTTAACGGTTAAACAAAGGTCTCCATAAATCGGTGACTTAGACCAGAGGTAACACCTTAAGACATTTTTATAAGTTTCTATTCCTTTTAATCACAAAAATTTGCCTTTAAAGGTTGAAAAGACGTTTTTACGTTTAACCCGTTAAATCGCGTTTTTAACCGAATTTGACCATTTAAAAACTCGTTTGACCAACTTTTCTACTTATAAGTTATTTTCTCACTTAATCTTCTGGAATAACATGCTTTTATAATTTTTAACCTTATACTCATTTTTCTTAGATTTTTCTCAAAAACGTCATTCGGTTGGTACCCGTTTTCACTTAAAAATCCATTTAAATTATCTTTTTACCACTAAACTTTCCCATCGACTCCAGACCCTTTTATTAATCATTTTGAGCCTGGAATACTTTTTAAGATGGTTAACATCCATGCTTTATTATTTTACCATTGTTTTACCATGTTTCAGTTCCCAAAAGTGACTATAAGGGGGGGGGGGGGTCTAATCACAGCATGTCCTTTATTCCAGAGATTAAACATTGTTAACACTCTTAATATTCATCAAATCCTACTGAAATTCAGTCCCAAAAGGTGGCCTAGTTGTTCTACACATCCATAGACTTCAAATATGTAGAAAATGTCATAACCAACATAACACATGTGTAAATCATCTTAACTTGAGCTTAAACATTACCAACACTTTATTCAGATTTATAAACAGATTATTAAGGTGTCCCAATGTCGTTCATGAGCAGGTTATGAGTCTTGGTTGAGAGGGTTTTTCAAACAAATGTTTAAAGGGTGTTGTTACATGTAGAAAGAAGGATTTTCAAGGTGTAATCCATGTAATAACCATGGGTTCGAGTTATGTAACCTTTTTTAACTTTTAAAACAGGTTCTTGGGAGTCCATTAAGCCATTAACATGCACGTTACAAGTTTGGTTTACAAGAGTTGCAACATTCATAAGTTAGATGATGCAAAACACCCAAAAAGAGGGTTTTCATCGTGGAAATCGGTTTCCACCTCGAGAATGACTATCATATCATGTGATTTACCTTCAAGAATGTGGGAACTCCTTAAGAACAAAGTGATGGTGAGAAGTTTCTGCTACAACTAGAAAAAGCAAGGTTTTTAGGTGAAAAATGAAGAAAACATGAGAAATCTCCAAAACCGACAACATGGAGCTTACACTTGATGTAACTCACGGTTTGGAAGGTGTTGACGGTCGTGGATGGCTAGAAACTCCTTGGACTTGGCTGTAGAACCTCGAACAAAGGCTGGAAAAGTCGGACAAAGTGCAGGTGTGTGTCCAAGACTCGAATGTGGCCACCTTCTTGCGGTTTGAGCTTGGCCGATGCTTGCTTGGGGTTGTGGTTCACGGTTTTGGAGCTGGAGTAGAGAGGATTTGAGGGAGTTTGAGTGTGTGTGTGTGTAATTCTCAGCTGACAATTCGAACAAAGAGAGGAGACGGAGAGGATTGAGAGAGGGTTGCATGAAATGGGATTGGAGAGTGAGGGTGGTGGCGTTTTAGTAGAGAAGGGAAGTGTGGATTGGGGAAGGTGGGGGCGGCCGATATGCTCTCCAATGGGCAATTCTCCTTTAATTTTAATTGTTAAATAATAATGTGTAGTATTAATTTGTAGTATTGGGTAGTATTTTAGGTGGTAAGGTTTAGTTAATTGTTACGTGTTATGCATGCACATGCATGTCTCTTAGTCGAAAATTACAAGTGTGTTGTATACACACATTTTAATTGTTTTCACTAATAATGGTTTCAATTAGGGTTTTTAAATTCTAGCTAGGGTAGCTAATTAAGATTCCCGGGCACTAAGTTCTTATTGGTAGAGACTCAATTTACCTAAATAGTCACAAAAATCACATAGAATCATAAAAATGGAACAAATAGCAATAGATGACACTAAAATCACCAATAGGGTTAGATTTTTTCTATTAATCACATTTATAAGACGGATAGTGATGCAAGTAGATTAGGGTTAGAATTACAACCTGGACGTCGGTTGTTACATTCTCCCACTGTTTAGGAAATTTCGTCCCGGAATTTTATTTTCGATTGGAGTCTGAACGGGTGGGTTTGAAGAGGTGTGGATAATTCTTCCTCATTTCATCTTCACGTTCCCAAGTGAATTCAGGTCCACTTCTAGAGTTCCATCTAACCTTAACCTTGGGTATGCAGCTACACCTTAGCCTTTGGACAAGCTTATCGGTGATTTCCAACGGTTCCTCAATGAAGTTTAGTTTACTATCGATTCGGGCTTCCTTCAAGGGTATCACTAGGCTCTCGTCAGCCAGGCACTTCTTGAGGTTAGACACATGGAAAGTGTCATGAATGTAGCTTACCTCCTCAGGTAGATTCAATCGGTATGCTACTGGACCGACCCTTGTTATGATCTCGAACGGTCCAATGTACCTTGGGCTCAACTTGCCTTTTTTACCAAATCTGATCGCACCTTTCCATGGTGCCACTTTTAACCTCACCTTATCACCAATCTGGAACTCTAAGGGCTTCCGCCTTCTATTTGCATACTTCTCTTGACGGTCCCTTGCAATTCTCAATCGCTCTTTTATTTTGAAGATTTTGTTAGTGGTTTCCATCACGTTGTCAGGTCCTACTACTTGGCTGTCACCAACCTCGTTCCAACTCAGGGGAGACCGACATTTTCTACCATATAGAGCTTCATAGGGAGCTACTTTGATGCTCGCGTGATAACTATTGTTGTAGGAAAATTCCACCAGGGGAAGGTGAGTGTCCCAACTTCCGCCAAAGTCTATCACACAGGCTCTCAGAATGTCCTCTAGGGTTTGGGTTATACGCTCGCTTTGAGCATCAGTTTGGGGATGGTACGCGGTGCTCAAGTCGAGTCGAGTCCCTAGCGCTTGCTGGAGTGACCTCCAGAATCGTGAGGTGAAACGACTATCTCGGTCGGAAATGATTGATAATGGGACTCCATGTCTCGAAAGTATTTCATAATGTATAATCAGGCCAATTGGTCAAGTCGTAGTCCTCTCGGATGGGTAGGAAATGTGCCGACTTGGTCAGTCTATCCATAATGACCCAAATAGCATCGTGGCCACAAGGTGTTCTCGGCAGTTTTGTGACGAAGTCCATGGTGATATTATCCCATTTCCACTCCGGGATATCTGGTTGTTGTAATGTTCCGGATGGTTTCTGGTGTTCGGCCTTGACCATTGAACAGGTCAAGCATTTTCCGACATAGGTGGCTATGGATTGCTTTAGCCCGGGCCACCAAAATCGGGATTTTAGGTCTTGGTACATCTTGTCAGTACCTAGGCGAACAGAGTACTTGGTTTTGTGAGCCTAGTCCAAGACAATCTTCTAAGTCCCCCATACCTAGGTACCCACGTCTTACCTTCACATTTGTAGACGTTGTCGCTTCCCAGCACAAGATGTTTCTCCATTCCCGTCAACATCTCCTCGGACAAATTTTCCACCTTCAAGGCCTCTTTCTGTGCTTCTCTTATGCTGGTGAGGAGACTAGAGTAGACACTCATCCTTAGCGCACGAACTCGTAGGGGTTTTTCTCTTTCCTTTCGGCTCAAGGCATCTGCTACTACATTTGCCTTCCCAGGATGGTACCGAATTTCGCACTCATAATCGCTTAGTAGCTCTACCCATCTTCTTTGACGCATATTTAACATTTTCTGTTCAAGGATGTGCTGCAAGCTCTTGTGATCGGTGTATAGGACACATCTGGTACCATATAAGTAGTGTCTCCACATCTTCAGTGCAAACACCGTGGCACCCAGTTCAAGATCATGGGTAGTATACTTCTGTTCGTGCTCATTCAGAAGTCGAGATGTGTAGGCGATGAGTTTGTCTCGTTGCATTAGCACGCACCCTAACCCTTGTTGCGAGGCGTCACAATAGACGACAAAATCCTCTACGCCTTCCGGCAAAGCAAGGATGGATGCACTACACAGCCTTTCTTTGAGCAGCTCAAAGGCTTTGTGCTGTTCTTTTCCCCATATGTACACCACGTTCTTCCTTGTCAAGGATGTTAGCGGCTGCACGATTCGTGAAAAGTCCTTTATGATTCTTCTGTAGTAACCGGCCAATCCAAGGAATTGCCTGATCTTGGAGGGAGTCTTAGGAACTTTCCAGTTCTTAACGGCCTCAATTTTGGAGTGGTCTACTTGGATTCCGTCTTTGTTTACTATGTGCCCTAGGAACTGAATCTCACGCATCCAGAATTCGCATTTGGAGAACTTCGGGTATAGCTGCTCATTCTTTAGTAGTTCAAGGATCAGCTTTAGGTGTTTCTCGTGTTCATCCTTGCTTCGAGAGTAGATTAGGATATCATCGATAAACATGATTACGAATTTGTCTAGATATGGGCCGCAGACTCGGTTCATGAGATCCATGAACACCGCGGGTTCATTGGTTAGTCCGAAGGGCATCACCAGTATTTGTAATGCCCATATCTAGTTCGGAAGGCTGTCTTGGGTACATCTTCATCCCTTATCTTTAGTTGATGATACCCAGACCTTAAGTCTATTTTGGAAAAATAGCTCTCTCCTTGGAGTTGATCGAATAGATCGTCAATCCTCGGAAGTGGGTAATGGTTTTTCACCGTGAGCTTATTCAAATCTCGATAGTCTATGCACATTTGTAGGGTCCCGTCCTTCTTTTTCACAAATAACACGGGAGCACCCCACGGAGAAATGCTTGTCGAATGAAACCCTTATCTAAGAGTTCCTGAATTTGAACCATCAGTTCTTTCATCTCAAGTTGGGCGAGTCGATATGGCGCCTTGGCCACTGGGGCAGCACCAGGAACTAATTCAATTGGAATTCAACTTGTCTCGGTGGAGGGAGTCCGGGCAATTCGTCGGGGAATACTTCGGGTATTCAGACACTATGACATTTCCTCAATCTTCTTCTCTTCCTTAGGGCTCATTACATAGACAACATAGGCCGTACGTCCTTTATTGAGACATTTGGTTGCCTTCAGGTGGGATATCATAGGGCATAACGTGCCACTATTATCCCCGTAAATCGTAAGAATTTTATTGTCGGCTAAAGGTATTCTTAAGAGTCGCTCGTCGCATAAGATTTCAACCTTATTTTTGGCCAACCAATCCATTCCTACTACTATATCAAATCCTCCTAGGGTTATCGGCATCAAATCTATTTTAAACAAATTACCCCTTAATTCAATGGTGCAACCTTTGATCATTTCATTAGTTTCTATTATTTTTTTCCGTCAGCTAATTCTACGGTGTAAGCATCAGTTAAGGTATGAGTATCTAGTTCAATCAAAGGTCTAAAGGTGGTAGAAATGAAGCTACCTGTTGCACCAGTATCGAATAAGACAGTAGCAGGATGGTTATTTACGAGGAACGTACCATTGACCACATCAGGCTCTTTCTTGGCTAGCTTGGGGTCCATCACAAAGGCTCTCCCTTTTGGTTAGTTGGGCTTAATGTCCTTGTCTCTCGCTAGCTTCGGGCATGTGTTCCTCCTATGCCCCGGATCCCCACAGTCATAGCACTGCTTCCTCAGCTCATACTTAAAGTCCTTGATTAGGTGCCCAGGTTTCTTGCACCTAAAGCAAGGAATTGGGTTACATTCCCCTTGGTGATGTAGCTTGCACTTGTTACAAAATGGATTGATGCCCAGATACAACTTCTTAGATTTCCCTCCACGATCATCACGCCTCAAATTTTCACCGGGCCTCTTGCTTGAGCTACTACTCCCACTGTCAAACCTCTTGGTATCAAACCACCTCTTCTTCTCATCATGTTGCTTCTTTCCATCTTCAATCCATGCCCGCTCGGTCCAGCCTGCCCTAACCAAGTCATCGGTTGTGCTACCGGTGAAATCAACCGCATCTTGCAAGGTCATAGGCTTCGATGATCGGATCATGCCCCTAACTTTAGGGGTAGGCCCCAGATGAGGGGCGCTATCCAGTTCGACTCGGGGTTCACCAGGTGTGGCACCAGTCGGGATAGAGCAAGAAACCTGTTGATGTACTCGGTGTAATTCGGACCCTTCATCTCTAGGCTTAGGAATTAAGCCTCGAGCATCTCTAATTGGTTGATTGGGCAGTACTTGTTGGTTATCAACTCTCTAAACTCAGACCATCTCATGCGGCCTGCAACATTTCTTCCTCGAGGTAGGATTATGGTTTTCTACCATTCAAGTGTCGGGCCCTTCAGAGACTGGGAGGCAAACCTTACCATGTGCTCAATTTTGCTCTCACTGATGTCCAGTACTGCTTCCATCTGATCTAGCCACCTTAGTGATTCAATGGCACCCTCAGTTCCATGAAAATCTCTCGGTTTGCACGCCATAAAAGTTTTGTAGGAACACCCGTTCCTCAGTTCTTCCATATCATCGTCGTCTTCTTCTCTTGGTCTAGGCCCACCACTACGGGTTTCAAGTTCCCGATCTGCGTTAATTTGAGCGATGATCATTGGGATGGAGTTGGCTATTTGCTGAGCCACTAAGTTCGCAATCCTTTCGTCATCATTCGCACCTTTAGGTGCACCTCGTGGTGATCTAGGTGGAGTGGGTGGCGGAGGTTGGTCTCCACCGTGCCCCCTAGTACGTGGAGCTTGGTGTCCCCCTCTTCCGGTTCCTCCGGCCCCGACACCGCCTCCATGATTAGCTGCGGTCCTTCCACCACGGGCTCTTGTCATCGGCGGCATTCTGGTTTCAATATTAACAACCATTTAGTATCTCAATATTTTAGCATCAGATATTACCATACAATGCTATCTCTATAATTCATATATTTCAACTCAAAATATCTTTCATTCCTAACGAGCGATGCCTATGTACATGTAAAGTTAGATATAAATAAAAATATCTTGATGCCCGCATGCATCAAGAAGATAGTTATACTATCACTAGTACCTGTGACTATCAATTGAAATATGCCATCGCATATTTCCCTGCATAAAATGGTTAGTTTATAACAGAGATTAATTCAAGCAAAACCATAAATAGTTCCAATGACACACATAATTAAAGTCCACAGTCTGCATAGCGTAGTACCAAGTAGTATCAGAAATAACAAGTTGGAAGGTGCTTACACCCCATAATAATAATAAGTTTAGTCTCATGAAATAGAAATACTAATAATGCTTCTACACCCATGCTCACTTCCTCCAAGGCCACTTGAACCACTCGGTCTTCTCCCTTCGCCTCTCCTATTCGATCCTTTGGACGCCTTGAGTAGCCATTATTGCCTGAAAGCGCGAGGACTGTGAGTCTCGCGCCACCTGCTGTATTGACATCTCATGGCGCCGGAGGACCCTGATGATGTCCTCCAGCTCAGCGTCACTAGCCCGGCGGCTGGACTGCGCGTAGGGATCTCCAGGTAGTATGCTCGGGCCAGCATATGAGCTGTGACGGGCAGGCACCCAGTGAGTGCTATGCTCGGGGGATCGATCTCGGGGGGTACCGGGACTGGGCCACTAGCCGAGGGAGGAGGAGGAGGAGGCATCCGAAATGACACGGATGTTCCTGGTCGAACACTTTTGCGAGGGCGCGTAATAACCCTCGCACCTCTCCCACTATGGGGGATCGGTGGCTCGACCGGTACAGGGACCTGAGGGGAACGAGAACGAGTTCGGCTCCTCCACATGGGTGGCGACGTATCCTCAGACGGATCCGTGTCATCCGAAGTAACCGAAACCCATCCCGGGTGATAATCCCCCATAGGTGGCTCCTCATACTGAGATGGACTCTCCGTTCTCCTCAACCTACCCACTGGGGCGGTCTAGTCAACAGGGAATGCAGGCATTTTACCTTTGTCTGCCATAAGAACCTGTCGCCTGCACATAGTATCTCAAAAGTGGGTTGTCAAAGGCTATAATAATATAAATAGCAATAATAGTAATAATAGTGCCAAGTATTGTGGTTATATAGTTTCTAGGATTTGACCATGATTTTTTCAAATAATGGTTAGTCTTTATCATTATCTATTGTTACCGGATGAATTTTCCTAGAAATCATGCGTCTAGTAAGTTCATGGTTACGTTGATCAAGTGTAACCATCAACATTCCTAACCCACTCACTCTAGTCCATTTCATCGTTAGAAGGACAGTCCTAAGGTCTCGGGTTGTAGCCTAGGGTCCACTAAGGTATTCCTGATTTCCCTACAACCTTTGGCTCTGATACCAATTGTCACACCCCGGGCCCAGGGAGGTGGGACGTCACAGACTGGCTTAATATGGCAGCGGAAACAAACCATAATATGAGCACAACAAGGAAAGGAAATACATGGCATTACATCAAATACACGTCTCACCTTACAAAAGTTAACCCATTAAAAGATACATAGTTCAAATACCCAACGTATTCAAAAGATTTAATTGTTTAGGAAACATCCAAGAAAAGTCATTTCTTAAAATTAAAGCCAATGTAATGCCATCAAGGTCTCAGTTCTAAGTCCTCTACTTGAAGTCCTTTAGGTCTTCAAGTTATCCAATGTAGATACCTGAAACATGCTCAAAAGAATTTTGGGTCAACATAATGTTGGTGAGTTCAATGTTTAAAGTTCAAAAAAATAGGAGGTTTTTAAAGACTGCACTTTAAAAGAATCAGTTCACTTTTATTATCAAGGGATAGTATAGCGGTTGTGGAGGTCACAATCAACCGTGCACTCCGCCCCAACTAGCCTCTTCAAGAGTAAAGTGTTGTCGGTTAACATTAGAGGATAGCTGAGCCTCATATAGGTGCACCCTACCTGCTGAGGGGTACACCATAGTATCATACAAGTACCTGTTACATGCCGCAACGATCCCGCAGGATCTCAGTGTGGTCCCCTTCCCTTAGGAAGGCACTGTGCGTGGGGGATACCCCAAGTAGATCTACCCATATAGACAAGCGGTTCACCAAGAATTAATGATTGTGAAAAAGTATAAACAAGGCAGGTACAAATAATCCACAACATTCAAGCATCATAAGTTATAACACATAAAGATTAACAGTTAAAACAATCGCATGTTCCATCCCCAAAACATTTAATAGAGAAAAAGGGGAAACACTAAACTCACCTTAGGTGTTTAAGCAAAATGAAACTTCGCGTGCCGGGAATGTCTTAAGTCTAGCACCCTAACATGAATATAGTAAGTGATAAGCTACTACTCTAAACTTATTTATTGGCAGCAAGTGTGTCAAAGGATTAGTTGTCGGGTTCGGCTTTGATTCGATTAGGGTTTGCGTAAAAAGTTTCCTTTTATGGAAAGTCAAGGTTTTTCATTTAATCAAGGATTTTAACACCATTTAGTTAAGAATATAGGGTAATTAAGTTGTTCAAGTGATTATAAGTCTCGTAAGAGCTGGTTATGAAGTTTGGCAAAATTTTACAATTTAGCTCCTCAAGTTTCTAAATTGACAGTTTCTACCCTCAAGTTTGATTTCTTGTATAAAATGACATTTATGACCAAAAATCAGGTTTTTAAAGTTAAATTGACTTATTATTAAGTAAGTGTACACAAATTTTTAGATAATGGGTTCAGTTTAAAACCTATGTGATTAACGTTCCCGGTTACGGTGAAACCGAAGAGTTTTAACGGTTAATCAAAGGTCTCCATAAATCGGTGAATTAGACCAGTAGGTAACACCTTAAGACACTTTTATAAGTTTCTATTGCTTTTAATCACAAAAATTTTCCTTTAAAGGTTAAAAGACCCGTTTTTACGTTTAACCCGTTAAATCGGGTTTTTAACCGAATTTGACCATTTAAAAACTCGTTTGACCAACTTTTCTACTTATAAGTTATTTTCTCACTTAATATTCTGGAATAACATGGTTTTTATAATTTTTAACCTTATACTCATTTTTCTTAGATTTTTCTCAAAAACATCATTCGGTTGGTATCCGTTTTCACTTAAAAATCCATTTAAATTACCTTTTTACCACTAAACTTTTCCATTGAATCCAGAAGCCTTTTATTAATAATTTTGAGCCTGGAATACTTTTTAAGATGGTTAACATCCATGCTTATTATTTTACCATTGTTTTACCATGTTTCGGTTCCAAAAGTGACTATAAGGGGGGGGGGTCTAATCTAAACATTGTTAACACTCTTAATATTCATCAAATCCTACTGAAATTTCAGTCCCAAAACGTGGCCTAGTTGTTCTACACATCCATAGACTTCAAATATGTAGAAAATGTCATAACCGACCATAACACATGTGTAAATCATCTTAACTTGAGCTTAAACATTATTAAGGTGTCCCAAAGACGTTCATGAGCAGGTTATGACTCTTGGTTGAGAGGGTTTTTCAAACAAATGTTTAAAGGGTGTTGTTACATGTAGAAAGAAGGATTTTCAAGGTGTAATCCATGTAATAACCATGGGTTTGAGTTATGTAACATTTTGTAACTTTTAAAACAGGTTCTTGGGAGTCCATTAAGCCATTGACATGCAGGTTACAAGTTTGGTTTACAAGAGTTGCAACATTCATAAGTTAGATGACGCAAAACACCCAAAAAGAGGGTTTTCATGGTGGAAATTGGTTTCCACCTCAAGAATGACTATCATATCATGTGATTTACCTTCAAGAACGTTGGGAACTCTTTAAGAACAAAGTGATGGTGAGAAGTTTCTGCTACAACTAGAAAAAGCAAGGTTTTTAGGTGAAAAATGAAGAAAACATGAGAAATGTCCGAAACCGACAACATGGAGCTTACACTTGACGTAAATCATGGTTTGGAAGGTGTTGATGGTCGTGGATGGCTAGAAACTCCTTGGACTTGGCTGTAGAACCTCGAACAAAGGCTGGAAAAGTCGGAAAAAGTGCATGTGTGCGTCCAAGACTCGCGAATGTGGCCACCTTTTGCGGTTTAAGCTTGGCCGATGCTTGCTTGGTGTTGTGGTTCACGGTTTTGGAGCTGGAGTAGAGAGGATTTGAGAGAGTTTGAGTGTGTGTGTGTAATTCTCAGCTGAGAATTCGAACAAAGAGAGGAGAGGGAGAGGATTGAGAGAGGGTTGCATGAAATGGGATTGGAGAGTGAGGGTGGTGGTGTTTTAGTGGAGAAGGGAAGTGTGGATTGGGGAAGGTGGGGGCGGCCGATATGCTCTCCAATGGGAAATTCTCCTTTAATTTTAATTGTTAAATAATAATGTGTAGTATTAATTTGTTGTATTGGGTAGTATTTTAGGTGGTAAGGTTTAGTTAAATGTTAAGTGTTATGCATGCACATGGGCAATTCCTTTAATTTTAATTGTTAAATATAATGTGTAGTATTAATTTGTTGTATTGGGTAGTATTTTAGGTTGTAAGGTTTAGTTAAATGTTAAGTGTTATGCATGCACATGCATGTCTCTTAGCCGAAAATTACAAGTGTGTTTGTATACACATATTTTAATTGTTTTCACTAACTCTTAGCCGAAAATTACAAGTGTGTTGTATACACATATTTTAATTGTTTTCACTAATAAATTGGTTTCAATTAGGGTTTTTAAATTCTAGCTAGCATAGCTAATTAACATTCCTGGGTACTAAGTTCTAATTGGTAGAGACTCAATTTGACTAAATAGTCACAAAAATCACATAGAATCATAAAAATGGAACAAATAGCAATAGATGACACTAAAATCACCAATAAGGTTAGATTGTTTCTATTAATGGCATTTATAAGACGGATAGTGATGCAAATAGATTAGGGTTAGAATTACAATGTGGAGGTCGGTTGTTACAATCAGGATCCACCTGATACATATCCTCCATGGTCATTCCTTTCCCTTTTATTCTCTTACCACTAAAGCCTCATAACTCTGCATGAACATGCCACACATAGCCATCGTGTAAGTTGGAATTAACGTTCCAACACTTGCTTTTGAGTTATCTTGATCACTACTTAAATTAACACTACCACCGAAATGATCACGAGTATCTATTTCACTTTGATTGGATGCATGCATTGGAGAGCTTGTAGTGGAAGTAAGCAATGTAGTGTTGTGAGTAAACCCAAATCATGGCATCATGGTCTGATTAAACTCCCTTCTCTTCATGTCTAACTTGAATGATTTATGCTTATTAATGATGTCCATTAGCTTGTAAACAATGAAACCTCTTTCTTGCTTCAACATCCTCACTTGCAAACTCCACTGTGGTGGAATTGAGTCCAACAACCTGTTTACTTGCTGGAAAGTTTCTCGTCATATTTTTTCAGTGTGTTGGAAACTGTCAAAAAACAGTTTGTAAGATCAATGAGGCTCTCATTCTTGTATCCGATAAAAGAGTTAAACTCCTTTACCTCTTGAATACCATTTTCTTTTACCAACTCATCATTTCTATCATAAAACTCAAAGAGAGCATCAAAAAGAGACTTAGCATTCTTGTGTTTAGCAAAACGATTGTAGATGTTTGGTGCAAGACATAGAGTTAATGCTCTGAAAGCTTTCTGATCTCTGTCAATCAACTCCAAATCTTTTTCGTTGAATGTAGGTGGGTCCTTGCTTTGAGAAACTACATCACCAATAGTAACGGTTAGTATGTGTGACTTGAGATGATCGATTCCCATTGATTCTCATTAGTGTAGAAGAAAAATGTTTCAAGACATCTCTTCCAATCTTCAAAATTGTCTCTATTAATGAGTCTCGGGGGTCTGTTGGGTGTCACACTTTCTAGATCAGCAAGACTGAGACTAATCATCTTTGACATGATAGTTTCTCAAAAGAAAAAGCAGTTTCACTGGAGTGAGCTACTTTCGCAGAGTAAATACTAGTTTTGCTGGTAATTTCGGCAGTGCTTTCACTACCTAATAGTTTGAATATGCTTAGTTTCATCGACAGTTTCGAAGACAAGCTTGAACTTTCGTTCAGATGTATTTTCGACAGTAATTTCGCTTGGCAGTGGAACACAAGCGCTGTTTAACTTTCGTTCAAAGAGTATACTTTCATATGTAATCTCCAAACAATGAAAAAGTGAAAAACACTTGTAGTTTCGCAGGATGAGGATTGTAGTTTTGTTGGAAGAACTGAAATTTCGCCCGATGAATTTGGAAAAAAAATCATGCACGAAATCAATCTGAAATCACTTCAAATCTCAATGAACTTAAGATTTGATCATTACCAAAGCTTTCTCAACCAAAAACTAAGCAAATTCAATCAAATCCCATATCAAATACACTTAAATTTGATCTGGAATTGATGAAATATTGACATTGAACTCAAACAACCAAAACAATCCAAAAAATCGAAAGCACAAATGCTCTAATACCATTTTGTTGGTCCAAATGATCATATCATAGTACACTTGATAGGTTGAATTGTCCAATATAAATAATAAGATCAAACAACAAACAAGGGAATGATGATGAAGAAACCCAAAATGTATTCAAAATATAACAATCATTATCCAATACAAATACTCAAACAAAGCTCAATATATTTTTGTTAAAACCCATCTTACAATAGACACATGCAACAATGATGAAGGGATTACGGTTTTGCAAGGATGCCCAACAATAAACAAGATTAAAACTATATATAGTAAAGATAGATTCGTTGTCAGTTTCACTGCAAGCAAAACTATCCTGCCAAAAGCATAGTCTCACCGGCTAAGACTATCTGTTTTGCCGGGTGAAACTAGCAGCTGACATTGAGCGAAACTCTAGTTTCTCTCATATTTTCGTTGGGTTACAAAACTAAAAAAACTATTAAACATACAAATGGAAACTAACATTAATCCTATTACAATCAAATATAAACATAATCTAATCTAAGGTGAGTCCAACTTATACTTGGTCTTCATTTACTGCATCTAGACCTAATATAAGGTTGTTGTTTGTGTTTGTGCTAGATATCAATCAGACCCGAAGGTATCTCATTTTATTACTATCAAACACATATTCAGATATCTCAAAGGAAAACCAGCTCTAGGGTTATGGTATCCTTATGAAGGAAACATTGAGGTACATGGATATACTAATAGTGATTACCGGGGATGTTGTCAAGATCGTAAATCTACAACGGGTGGTTGTCAGTTTTTGGGTCCTAGATTAGTCCCATGGCAATGTAAGGAACAAACAAATGTCTTAGTCTCAACTGCAGAAGCTGAGTAAATAGTTGATCAATAGGATGTTCTCAAATCCTTTGGTTACGAAACCAACTACTAGATTACGGGTTCAATTTTGTTAAAACTCCTATTTACATTAATAAAACTGTTGCTATGTTTATAATAGCTAATCCTGACCAACATTCAAAAACAAACAATATCAAAATTTGATATCATTTTCTTAGAGATAACTCTAAAAAAGGTTTAATCATTTTGATTCAAATATCAATTGAAAAACAATTGGCTGACCTTTTTACAAAAGCCTTTGTACGAGGAAAGTTTGAGTATTTGGTTGAGTCTATTGGTCTTATTAAGCATATGGAAAACTGATTTTGATTTATCCAAATGAGAAGAATCCTCCCTTCTTTTAATAAGATAATTACAAAAGAAACTGTCAAAGTTTATTGCCTGATTGTATATGCTATGTGTGTGCTGATTTTCAACTCATATGATCTCACTGCAGGCATGTGACTCATTAAGTATATAATAGAGCTTTGTTCTGCTTTAGTTTGTTTTTTGCATTATTTTTTCTGTGTGTAGGCATGTTGATAACAACTAGCTTGTCTTTATTTTTCAACATTCAAATAAATTTCTAAGTTTCTGAACATAAAAGTTTAGAGGGAGTAATAATGAAAAAAAATCAAAATAAATGTTTGGATGAAAAGGATGATGTTAAAGGTTTTCAATCATGTGTGTGTTTAATATGATTCAAAAAAGAACCTGAAAAGATTTCACATTAAGTTGAAATGTGAAAAAACTTCTTGCAATAAAAAATAAAGAATTGAGATTATGAAAAGTAAATTATTTGAGATATGAAAAGTAAAAGTTTGAGTGAGAAATAGATTTTGAAATTTTAAAAGTTCAAAAATAAAAAGGTTAAAGATTTTTTATTGTAAAAAAGTCAAACTTTGAAAAAAAGTTGAAATTTCATGATGAAGTGTGACATTTTTCTAAATTAGGGTTTGGATGATTTTAGTGAGAAAATTCTATGTGTTAGATGTATGGAAAGGTTCTCACATGCCTAAACAGTTGTCAAAAGTCCATTTCTGGAGTATGATGATTTTTTAGATTTTGGTTGAAGTGTTGGGTGTTTTGGTCCCAACTTATGCGCATAAACAATTGTCATAAATCTAAAAAAATTGGTTAAGTTTTGGCGTTTCAACCAATCTAATGCACCTGAACAGTACCGGACTTTCCATGTTGAAAATATTCCAAGTGTAGATGCTTTGAAAGTCCATGGGCCTAAACAGTTCTCATATGAAATGAGGGTTCATAAGATTGTCCAAGTGTTAGGCATTTCAGGCTAGGTCATATTCTTGAACAGTGCTTATGCGCTTGAATAGTGCCCAAGCGCCTGAACAATGTCAATGCGTCTAAGTCCTTTTTGATGAAATATGACAAAGTGAGTTCTTGCGTTTAAGTCTTATACGACTAAGTCTCATGCGTCTCAACAGGGGTCATGCACCTTCACGATGGTTATGCTCCAAGAGTTTTTCACACATATCAATTGCACACTTGAGAGAATTTCATTTTACTCGTTCATTTAGTTACTAAACACTCTGTTCTTATTCATTCACACCAGACGATCATCAGTTTCATATGTTTAGTCAGATTTTTTGAAATATTTGTGATTGAGGTATAATCATTGATTCTAGACATCATATTGAGTGCAAATAATGAAGGATTTGATCTGCCCAAGATACATACTAAATTGATGTGGCTAGTGTGATATGATCCAAGTCGGGTCATACCCAATAACAAGCAAAACAAACACCGATAAATAATTATTCGTTGATAAGATCAAACAAATATTTATAAGCACCAACATAGAAACCGGGTTTTCTAAAACATTGCTTTTGATGATGAACAACATTATATGGATAATTGTTCATGAGAAATTACTTGTTTTTATTATTTAAGTTGGTTAAATAATATAAACAAAAGTGTATTAATTTTATAAGATAAAAGGGTTTTAATCTTATAAAATCAATAGTGGTTTTGGATAAAAATTCAAAATGAGAGGGACCCTCTTGTCCTCATTTTCGGCCGCCCTTGGGCATGCAAGGCCTTGATGTACATCTTGGTTCTTGCAAACTTTATTCATTACAACACTCTTCCAAGATTACACATTCTCTCACACACACATAGAAAGTAATTTTCTCTCCAATCTCTCCATAGAACTCGGTTTTGGGAGCAGAAATAGAAGCATTTCCAGCTCAAAACAAGTGTTGTTTTGGCTGGAAAATCGATCCTCAAGAGAGTCTTTGAGGTTGGTGTTGCAAGACCTAGCAAGTGGGTGTTGGAGGAAGCTTGGGGTATCATCTCTTGAGGATTTCTACTTTGAAGTCTTGACATTCAACATCATCTCCTAACCTCCATTCCACGTTTCTAAAGGTAGTATATATGGTTGATATATGTATGTTGTGATAGTGTGTTATTCCATATAATAAGATCCTTGTTTTGGGTTTTGCTTTAACATTATGTATATGATACATTAACCCTTATTTGAGCTGAAAATCCGCTGCGTTTTACATGTTAATAGCTAATATGTCTTTGATTTACATCTACAAAACCCAACAATGGCATCTAGAGCCGGATTATATGGATACATGCTTCCAACATGAAATTTTCGGGTCCTTTTTCTCTAAAAAGTGGGCTGGAAATTTATTTTTTTTCATGGAAGTCCCTTTGTTTTCAAGATATTACTTTATATGCATGTAAAGATCTTGAAAAATATAGCATATGATGGTTTGTTTGTTTGGACATAAACCCACATGTTCTTGGTTGTGTTGGCCAAAAACTTGGGTTAAAAGGGGCTGCCACATTATCGTTTTGGACTTGTTTTGGATGTGTTCTAAGTGCACAAAGCCTAGCCATGACCTTGTGATTGATTATTTGTGATTGTGTTTCATTTGGATGTAATAAAGCATATGTAATTTATTTATTTCATTTGGTATGTAATAAATAGATTAGCTTGTATCCTTTTACTAGAAAAATGTATTAGGACCTTTTCTATGTAATAAGCTTTTGGGGCTGTTTTGTAACACATAAAGGAAGCCTAAAGATGATGATGGAATCACAACACAAAAGCATACTTGAAGCATTTGGATGCAAGTTCAAGTGGGAGTTCATCAACTCTACAATGTGTCATGTTTTACCTTTGGATTGACTCCTTAACACACTTGTTATGGCAAGCAAGTGTGTTCAAAATATTGGCTTTGGTTGTGCACTTATTATATTATGTTTGCTTGTTTGTTTGGTTATCTTGGTTGTGTTTGTTTGGATTGAATATTGACAAACTAGTTTAACAACTATAGCGCATCAAGCATAAAAATGGTTCTTTATAATCATTAAATGGATTAATAAAATGAGTTTTTAAGGGTTAATGATTTATAAAAATGGGTTTTATTAAAAGGAACCTTAAATATTGTTTTTCAAATAATACCATGCATTTGAATGCATACAAGTTGTATGGTATAAAAGATTTTCTATAACTAAGTTTTAGAAACTTCAAACCCTTTTTTTTTAAAAAAACAAGTTTAACACCATCCTTTTAAACAACACTCAATTCACTTGTAACTTATTTATGGGATAAAGGTCACCTAACCATAAATGTAGAAACTTGAGAAGTTGAGGTGAAATTACTATATTTGTGGGATAAAGGTCACCTAACCACTTATATTAGTGATACCACACGTGTGTCTAAGTAGGACGACTTGATTTGGAAATCATGCATTAGGATCACCGAAGCATGACGTACAAACGGTGTTGATGGGATTAACATGCCAAACTAAACATAAGATGTTTAAACGATCCCATAAAAACTAGAAATTGTAATGGGTTACAATTGTCAAAACGTTGACTACCTGTTAATTTAAATAAAGGGATAAAGGTCACCTAACCGATATTTAAATGTAACGTTGGATTCTAGTTTTAATTATTAATTGTCTATGAGGCGTAAAAGGGTATTAATAATTAAAAATGCTTAAACATCGAAATACTAAAATTTGAACTTTGTAATATTGTAGATGGCTAACAATAACAACGCTATCCCGACCGTCCATAACCTATCACTAAGAACGATCCTCGAAAAGGAACGTCTAAACCATGGGAACTTCATGGATTGGTATCGAAACTTGAGAATAGTTCTCAAGCAAGAAAAGAAGTCCTATGTGTTAGACGATCCCATTCCCGATCAACCCGATGAGAGTGACGTTGAGGCCTTTGCCGAGTGGGTCAAGTACACCGAGGACTCCGTGCAAGTCTCATGTCTCATGCTAGCGAGTATGATTCCCGACTTGCAAAAGGACTTTGAAAACCACAATGCCTTTGACATGATCACCCAGTTGAAGGAAATGTTCCAACAACAATCAAGGGTAGAGCGCTTCGAAACGGTTCGAGCGCTCCATGCATGTCGGATGGACGAGACCCAATCGGTGTCATCCTACGTTCTTAAGATGAAGAGCCACATTGATCGCCTCGAAAGGCTTAACTGTCGTGTGTCCAACGAGTTGGCAACGGATTTGATCCTCAACTCTCTATCAAAGAAGTTTGATAGTTTTGTTATGAACTATAACATGAATGGTTGGGACAAGAGCATTGGTGAGCTTCATTCAATGCTAAAAACGGCCGAGGCGGGCATGGGTAGAAAGGTTCTGCCGGTCCTTACGATCAATGAAGGAGGTAGTAGGAAGAGGCACCTCCCCAACCCTAAGGCAAGCATTGCCAAAGGGAAGGGGCACGTCAAAGGAAAGGGAAAGGAAAAAATGGAACCCCCCAAACCAAAAGAAAAGAAGCAAAAGGTTGCTCAAGATGACCCTTGTTTTGAGTGTGGTGGTAGGCCATTGGAAACGCAATTGTCCGGTCTATCTCAAAGCGTTGAGGTCGAGAGGGACGGGCAAACCTCAGGTACAATCTTTATGATACATGTTGAGCTAAATGTATTTCTTCTAACACATGGGTATTAGATACCGGATGTGGAACTCATATTTGCAATTTGTTGCAGGGGTTCAAAAGAAGTAAGCATTATTCAAAAGGGGAAGTTAGTCTCTTCATGGGCAATGGTGCAAAGGTTCATGTGGAAGCCCAAGGAAACTATGTTTTGAAGCTTCCAAGTGGTTTGGAAGTTATTTTAAGGAATATTTTGTATGCTCCTAGTTTGACTAGGAACATCATTTCTGTTTCCCGTTTAAGACAATATGGTTATGATTTCAAATTTGTGACAATGATATTCATGTTTTTTGAATCATGTGTTTTATTTTAAGGCTATTCCTTGTAATGGTATTTATGAATTGGTTCATGATAACACAACATATGATAGCTCAATGTACCAAGCAACCACCAAAAGGCTCAAATTAGATTTGAGTGATTCCTATCTTTGGCATTGTCGCCTTGGACACATAAATAAGAATCGTATGCATAAACTTCAAAAGAATGGTCTTTTGAAAACCAATGAAAATGATTCATTCGATATGTGCGAGTCTTGCTTACAAGGTAAAATGACAAAGGCCCCTTTTAGGGGACTAATGAAAGGGCGAAAGATTTATTAGGGATCATACATTCGGATGTATGTGGACCTTTTAAACCAATGACTAGGAATGGTGAAAGATACTTCATTACCTTTACCGATGATTATAGTCGTTATGGGTATGTGTACTTGTTAAGACACAAACATGAATCTTTTGAAATGTTCAAAATATTCAAGAATGAAGTTGAAAATCAACTGAACAAAACGGTCAAGGTTCTTCGCACAGATAGAGGAGGTGAATACCTAAGTAGTGAATTTCAAGAGTATCTTAGAAGTTGTGGGATTGTCTCACAACTAACTCCACCTGGAACACCACAACATAATGGTGTGTCTGAGAGGAGGAATCGAACTCTATTGGATATGGTTCGATCTATGATGGCTAGAAGTACACTACCTCTGTCATTTTGGGGTTTCGCGTTGCTCTCCGCGGCCCGTATTTTAAATATGGCCCCAACCAAGAAAGTGGAAAGGACACCTTTCGAAGTATGGCATGGAAGGGTTCCATCATTATCATATTTGAAAGTTTGGGGGTGTGAAGCTTATCCTAAGCACACACTCCGAACAAACTGGAAGGGCGATCCACGAAGTGTATCTTCATCGGATATCCTAGAGATTGTATTGGATATTATTTCTATGATCCGACAGAGCAGAAAGTGTTTATTGCTCGAAGGCAGAGTTCTTGGAAACTAAGTTTCTTTTGGAAGAAACTAGCGGAAGAACAGTGGAACTTGAAGAGGTTCATGATTCACAAGAAGATACACAATAATTAATACTAGCAATCAACATGAGGATGTTGAGAATGATCATATGGATGATCAAAATACACAAAACGTTCGCAGATCTGGTAGAATTAGTGTTCCTCCTGAGAGATATGGATTTTTCATGGATGGATGCTATGTGGTAGATTCAGATGAACCAACCACATACCAAGATGCAATATCAAAACCTGATTGTGACAAATGGCAAGAAGCCATGAACGTTGAGATGCAATCCATGTATGATAACCAAGTCTGGGAATTGGTTACACCACCTCTTAAGTCCAAGATAGTTGGGAGTAAGTGGGTTTCAAGAAGAAAACCGATATGCATGGAAACTTGGATACCTATAAAGCTAGACTTGTAGCAAAAGGTTTCACTCAAACTCAAGGGGTTGATTATGATGAAACCTTTTCACCTGTGGCAATGCTAAAGTCTATTAGGATATTATTTGCCATAGCAGCATATTATGACTATGAGATATGGCAATTGGACGTCAAAACCGCTTTCCTTAATGGATATCTTGAGGAAGATGTCCATATGAAACAGCCTGAAGTTTTGTCGATCCAAAACATCCTGAAAAGGTATGCAAGTTAAAGAAGTCAATCTATGGATTGAAACAAGCATCAAGAAGCTGGAATCACCGTTTTGATGATGAAGTAAAGAAATTTGGCTTCATCAAAACGCTGATGAAGCCTGTGTATATAAGAAAGCTAGTGGGAGCACTATCACCTTCCTTGTATTATATGTTGATGACATTTTACTATTTGGAAACGACATTCCAACCTTGGATGGTGTAAAAGCCTGGCTTGGAAGCGGTTTTTCCATTAAAGATCTTGGTGAAGCCACCTATATTTTGGGTATAAAGATCTATAGGGATAGATCAAGACGACTGATAGGTTTAAACCAAAGTGCATACATTGATAAGATCTTGAAAAGGTTCAAGATGGAGAATTCTAAGAAAGGTCTGGTACCTATTCAAAAGGGGACTATATTGAGCTCATCTCAATGCCCTAGTTCAAAGGTTGAACAAGAAAGAATGAGTGGAGTCCCATATGCGTCTGCTATAGGATCCATCATGTATGCAATGATATGTACTAGGCCGGACGTGTCATATGCTCTAAGTATGACAAGCAGATATCAGCAGAATCCTGGTAATAGTCATTGGATGGCTGTTAAGAGTATTTTGAAATACCTTAGGAACACTAAGGATATGTTCTTAATATATGGATCTGGTGAGGAGGAGCTCGTGGTAAAGGGTTACACAGATGCAAGTTTCCAAACTGATCGAGATGATTCTCGATCACAGTCGGGATATGTCTTCATTATGAATGGAGGAGCGGTCTCTTGGAAGAGCTCAAAGCAAGATGTAGTGGCATTATCTACAACAGAATCTGAATACATCGCCGCTTCACTGGCAGCTCAAGAAGCTGCGTGGCTTAGGAAGTTCATTGCTGATCTAGGGGTCGTTGCTACCATTCAAGACCCCCTAGAGATCTTTTGTGACAACGAGGGCACGATTGCTCAAATCAAGGAACCTCGTGCTCATCAAAAGACTCGGCACATTGAACGGAGATTCAACTACATTAGGGATGAAGTTGAAAAGGGAAAGATATGTATTCGCAAAGTTCACACCGATCAAAACATTGCGGATCCATTCACGAAGCTCTTAGACAGTCAAAGCATGAAAGTCATACTTGGGCCTTAGGACTTCAATATTCTAGTAATTGGACTTGATCAAATTTTGTATTTGGATATTGGAACTTATGTTATTTGACTTAATTATATGGTTATAATTTTCATTTGTTCTTCTATTTTAACATGTTAAATCCGTGAATAAGTAAGTTATTCTAAAACGTCCGTAGTCGATCGTACTTGTGGGAACAACTATGAATGTAAGACTATAATGAACTTGGATTGGTTGATATTCACTAAGTATGAATATAGAGCAAGACGTTGCTACCAAGGTTCATTGATATCTATGGGATATGGATATTGGACTGACCCGCTCTCAATTATTTCTGCATGGAATCTTTGTGATTAGTCATAAGAGATATTGAGTAAAGGAGATATCATTGTATCCTCATACCTGAGATACATATTGGGTCTTGATATTCACAAGTATTGTACTTTAAGTTAGTTCTTTGCTGTTCTGAAATATTGGCAGTACATAAGGCTGAGTTCGGGTATAATTAAGGTGATTATGAGAGACGTATGTAGTCAAGATGGAATTTGTTCCTCTTATTCGTTAAGAGTTAGATGTCTAAGGCCTGTTAAAGTTAAATCAACGGAGAATGACTATTCTATGTCTCTAGGATTTAACATGACATCTGTAACAAAAGGATAAATGATTTATTCACCTAAATCATATTCAAGTAGGGTACTTGAAAGGATGATGTTATTGAATGGCACTTAGTCATATACATTAGGGGTAGCAAACCGTTGCTAGGCGTTATTTGCTACTTGCATCAATTCTCTATGAATCTTGTGCAAGTGGAGATTGAAGGATTTGATCTGCCCAAGATACATACTAAATTGATGTGGCTAGTGTGATATGATCCAAGTCGGGTCATACCCAATAACAAGCAAAACAAACACCGATAAATAATTATTCGTTGATAAGATCAAACAAAATTTATAAGCACCAACATAGAAACCAGGTTTTCTAAAACATTGCTTTTGATGATGAACAACATTATATGGATAATTGTTCATGAGAAATTACTTGTTTTTATTATTTAAGTTGGTTAAATAATATTACAAAAGTGTATTAATTTTATAAGATAAAAGGGTTTTAATCTTATAAAATCAATAGTGTGTTTTGGATAAAAATTCAAAATTGAGAGGGACCCTCTTGTCCTCATTTTCGGCCGCCCTTGGGGCATGCAAGGCCCTTGATGTACATCTTGGTTCTTGCAAACTTTATTCATTACAACACTCTTCCAAGATTACACATTCTCTCACACACACATAGAAAGTAATTTTCTCTCCAATCTCTCCATAGAACTCGGTTTTGGGAGCAGAAAATAGAAGCATTTCCAGCTCAAAACAAGTGTTGTTTTTGGCTGGAAAATCGATCCTCAAGAGAGTCTTTGAGGTTGGTGTTGCAAGACCTAGCAAGGGGTGTTTGGAGGAAGCTGGGGTATCATCTCTTGAGGATTTCTACTTTGAAGTCTTGACATTCAACATCATCTCCTAACCTCCATTCCACGTTTTTAAAGGTAGTATATATGGTTGATATATGTATGTTGTGATAGTGTGTATTCCATATAATAAGATCCTTGTTTTGGGTTTTGCTTTAACAATGTATATGATACATTAACCCTTATTTGAGCTGAAAATCCGCTGCGTTTTACATGTTAATAGCTAATATGTCTTTGATTTACATCTACAAAACCCAACAAATAATCTAATCACAGAACATTAAACACACATTTGATTGGGCGTTTGAAAGCTATTTGGGCGTTCGAACCCTAAGGGTTTGGGTGATTTCAAATTTTTGATTAAATGTAATAAAATGTCAAAAATTGAATCTGAATTTGTTGATAACACATGTTTTCGACCAGATTGACATCATCAAAACTCAATTCCATCATAAAAATTCCTTGATGATCACGTGTTCATTAGTCAAATATAATAAAAAAATTAACAATGAAATGAATCGACAAAATGAAATTTTAATAAAAATTTCAAATGTTAGTCATCATATTCTGTCACTATTCATAAATCTAAAAGATACAAATGACTTAATAGTTATAAACTTCTAAAACTGAATTTTGTTTACGATAGTAAGTGTTCAAACACTTAGAAAATTTTAAATAAAATTGATCAAGTTTTAAAATTTTAAAATCTATTAAGTAAATTTGAAAATTAATTAGTGTGCATAATTTTTCACATGTTACTTTATATTAATCTTAAAATATCAATTGTTTCTATATCCAATACATTTGAGTGATTGAGTGTGTAAAACACTTAAAAAAATTTGTGAGTGTTATTGGATAAAAAATTGATAAATCCTAATGAGATTTACATTAATGTAATATATTCATTACTTTGTTTCCTTGTAAATGACAAATGGTTGAACTCAAGTTTGAACCAAAGCATAACGTAGCAGCTTTTCTAGATGAAGATGTTAGAGATGCAGCTAATTATGAGGAGATGATTACATTTATTTTGAGAACAAGATAAGTTTATTCCATGTTTGCTCGTCCAACCATTTATGCATGCCTAATTAAGAAATTCTGGAGAACTGTAGAGAGAGAGAGATGATGAAGGGAAGAAAGTATTGAGAGGGTTGTCACTAGAGATAGGATGATTGAGTTGTCTCGTAGTCAATTAGAGAAGCTCTTAGACTTGGTGATAATCAGGCCAAGATTTGACAAAATATACTTTCAATGAACGTAGAGAGAAATTCATGATGATGGGTCATGCAGACAATTCCTTAAGAAGCAATTATTCAGAGAAAGAGTATTTAATCACAAGAAGATTCAATGTTACATTTTCCAACATTGTATGTCGAAGAAAAGTGTGGGTTGGATATCATTTCCAGTTGATATTGCTTCTTCAATAATTGCATTTGCCACTAACAAAAGGTTCAATATGGATAAATGGATCATGAATGGATTCATATTCATCTTGGAGAAAGGAAAAAGGAACAAATATATAATGCATACTAGGTTCCTTCATATGATAATTAATGAAGATTACCTAGACTTTCATGTCTATGTTGTAGATGGTGAAAGATTAGAACTTGAACACA
Source organism: Flaveria trinervia (assembly GCA_025506515.1). Taxonomy (NCBI): domain Eukaryota; kingdom Viridiplantae; phylum Streptophyta; class Magnoliopsida; order Asterales; family Asteraceae; genus Flaveria; species Flaveria trinervia. The sequence continues at coordinate 28,402,323 of CM046441.1, forward strand.
TGTCTGAGAATGTGTAAAAAATACTTGCTATAGTTATATGAGCCTAAAACATTCCTATGTTTGACTATATGAGGGTTGTAACAAGAGATGGCATGGATTTAATCAAGAGCATTTTCATTTGCTTAAAGATGAACAAATAGATCCAAATGACTTCATTGAGGATGTGATTCAAGAAGTGATAAATGAAGAAGTGGAAGAGGGTTATGAAGAGAATGAAGATGAACATGATGATGATAAAATTTCTTCAAGTAGTGATAATGATGATCGTGATGTTGATGCTAGAGACAATATTGATGAAACTAACCAAGAGATGGATAGTGAAGAGACTATGTCTAATAATAGAGAAGAAAATGTTAGTGACGATGAAGCTCAAGCTGAAGTAAATGATCAAGTAGGAGATGATAAGAATGATGGTGATGATGGTATTGGTGAGAATATTGAAGAAAGTATGGAGCAAAATTAGACTTTTGATTTTGATTACATTGATGCAATCTTATCTGAACTTATTACACAAAATGTACCTTGTGGTGTACAATCACCTATCCAAGAATAACAGGTTATGATTGTGGATGAAATCATGTTGAAAGAAAATCAAGATGCACGTGTGCAAACTAGGGATAACAATGATGAAGAAGTGATTGATGAGTTGAAATCAAAGAATGCTGAACAAGAAGAGGTTATATAGAAATTACAAAAAGAAAATGCTTTGTTGAAAGCTAAGTCTGAAAAGAAAGACTTGTTAGTGATTGAGCTTGAAGAAAAGACGAAGAGATTGTCTAAAGAAGTTGAAAAACTAAGTGATGAATTGAAAGAAAAAGAGAAAGATCCTAAAGTGATAATTGTAGAAAAAGTGATTGAATTTGAAGCTCTAGTAAGTGTGATTGAAAGAATATCTAAAATAGATAAAGATAAAAGGAAGATAGATGAAACAGAGATAGAATCATCCACTAAACCTTCAGAGATTCAAAAAACTGTAGAAGAAACAGTGTATGTTGATGAAGAAGATATTTATATTAAAAAACAGATTGAGGTTTTAGAAGGTTTAGATGTTGAATTTCCTAATGATTGGTATAAAGAAGTACTTGAGAATGAAGATGTATGTGTGATTGTCGATTCTCCGATGAAAAACATTCAAGAAGATATTCCTTGTGACTTTGAAGATAGGTATAACTACTTGATATACAGAAGTATAATAGAGTATTTTTGGATGGATTAACTATGTCTCAAATTAATGAGGAGTTTGAGAAGTGCATGCTAGCAGAACCATAAGCCCTGGTGAATCCTAAAGAGATTAGTTAGAAAATGGTGAATGGGCGCTAATAAGTGAACGTATTAACATTGATGATATTCCTGCGTCTGAACTACACCATCCTAATCCAGAAGATATGAGTATTACATCTTTGACGATTTGGTTGCAATCGAGGAATTATCCACGAAAAAGACCGATTAGATTACAAGGAGAATCATTAAGGAAATTGGTATGAAGTCTTCAAGAGATGGAAGAATTGTACAACAAAAATGATTATTCTTGACATGGGTAACCCACAGTACTTAGGAATTACAAAGAGAAAGCGGATGTTAAAGCCTTAAGAGATAATATCAATGAAATTAGTGAAAAGTAGTCATGATAATAGGAAAGAGCTGATAAAGATGTTTCCTGATTCTGAGAAACAAGCTTACAGAGTATCTTTAGATTAGAAGCAATTATGGAATAAAGAAAGATTAGTTGGCGACATTGTGAGAAATGTGTTACAAATTGGACAATCAATCTTAGAGCTTTTGAATGCTATGATTGTGCCTCATAATACAAAAGAAGTGAAAATCATTGCATGGAAATATGATGAGATATTTGATGCATGTTTTACTAAGAGAGTGAATGCTATATGTGATGTTTATAATTTTTATTCAAGCATCATTGCTCTACCGTCCAAGACTTAAAAGAATTAGACAAGTTACCTCTAATCAATCCTACAAAGGCTTCAAGAGGAGAGAACTTTGTAAAACTTCTACACCGTGGAATTTCGAGAACACCATCTTTTCTCTAAAGAAGGTGTGATCAGGAGGACAATATGTATTTTCAAACTTTGAAAAGAAAATGAGAAGGAGAATCAAGCTCAGTTGAGGAGAAAGCTATTTAGAATCTTATGGTGATAAATACTTTGACAAGGTTACAAATCCAAGATTAAAAGTAATTCATGGTACTCAAATGTTTAAACCGATCCTTAGATGGTTTTATGACTCGGAAACATTTCAGCTAATGCTTTTAAGAAATGAAGATGACTAGAATAAAGATAAAGATATGATATGTGTTTTGGAGATTTTGAATTGAAACTATTATATCCAAGCTACATTACGTTTCTATACAATTAGAAGTTTGAACAAGTATTGTCCGAAGTAGCAAAACATGATAGAAAATATTTTATATGAATAATCAAAGTGATGAATTTCTTTGAGAGAAGCTCTGCCGTATGTAAACATTGTAAAGAAAGATATAAAGAATATAGAGTTTATGAGGATCTCTAGTAAAGAAGTATTGGAGATACACTCAAAATATTATTCAAGTCCAATAAAATTTTATGTCAACTTCGACATAGCTGGTCTTTCAAAAAAAACTATGCAAGTGATGGATGTTATGGAGATTAAAACAAATGAATATAAACCTGAACAAGGTAATTTGTAGAAAAGTTTAACTCTACAATATAGAAGACAATAATAGATCTTGAGATGTATAAAGAGAAATCGACATTCAAAATAAAGGAAGAACCAAAAGACTTTTTTAACTGAAGATGACATGCAAATCTTAGGGGGAGTATTGTTGGAGCTCTTGAAGATTAGCATTTAGTCTTTATATTTTGTTAATGTCATAGTATAGGGACTTATTTTGTACATATATATTCCTTAGTTGTCATTGTTTAGTATAAATAGGATATTATGTATTTTGTGCATGTAGACTTTGGATAATATTGTTAGAACTCACTCGTTGTACATTGTATCCATTTGCATTACTTTCATTGAAAACTCTATGAATTTTGAAGTATTTGCATTTGTTGGATTACATTGTTCATATAATTGATAATTGCATCATAAAATCAACATATATCAATCCATTCGAACCTATTAAACAGGTTGTGGTTCACCTAAAACAAACAGAAAACATGTTGAACTATCTCTATAACATCTATAGCATGTCAAAAGACATTCTTCCTTTAGGATGGTTAACTCCTCAAGGAAAGATGTGTTGTTTCCTATGAAAAACATGAAAGTAATCCCTAAAAGGGTTAGAAAGTATTTCTTATAGCCACAAGAATGATAAATAGCTATGTTCAAAATGAATGCATAAAGGGTATAAGGGTCATATTGGCTTATGATAAGGAGCCAAAAGTAACATTCTCTATGTTACCTCCTCTTTTAAGAACAAGTACCCCTCTTACCGTATGTTGTAGGTTCTAGTAATATTCCATAGCATCAAACATGATTCAAGTTGTGACACCCGTATACTTCTTAATCATAAATCAAACATGATTTGTACAAACAATAACACAAGGAAATGTTTCATATACCTCGCTTTAAACAAACTCTGCATCCGATGAATCGTTGAGAGATAATAATCTAAGTAGCACATTTCTAGAAGAAATTGAACAATAATTTCAAAAATAAAAGATATAAAATTCTTTAATAAGAAAGAAGAAAAAAACAACATACCACTCCCATCCATTAATAATTACAACTTAGTATTTAGAACTTGCCATCTTGGACTTATCCCTAAGAGAAACAAAATTTCCTTTGGCAAGGTTCAAAGCCGGGAAGGAGTAGCATGAAGTATAGAAAGAAAAACATAATCCTGATCGTCAACATCAAGCTCCTTCTCATTAAAAGTCACTTCTGACTTCCTATGCCCAGATGAGAATGTAAGTTACTTTTCTTTATAGTAAACAAGTAATCATTCTTACCCAACTAGAAAAACATATGAACATGATCAATGTAGGATGGTACCTTAGACAATGGCATGTGATTTTATAGCGCATGATCCTAGCCACACCTATTTAGGCTAACCGATACAAAAAGACCCGATGATAGTTAAGAAAATTATGAAAGATATTTGAGAATAGGTGGCGAATATTTGAGTATTCAAAGTATCAAGAATAAAGAGGAATCTTACTATTGATCTCTAAAGAGGATGAAGCTACCAAAACATTCGGATTTCAGCACTAGGTGCCAACCACCGATATCTACATAGTACTGAATCAACTATCGAACAACATATGCTGAATGACTGCCAATCGGCATATGCTGAGCCACTACCATTGAGTATTTATATGATGTATTGTTGATCAACTGTTGTTGATTAGAACTGAACTCTATGAGCTATTGATCAACTATTACATAATACAAGACTATCCATACTGACGTCTGCTGTGTTATACCTTTTAGAGATATCATTGTACTAAAGCTTCCTAACTCTAATGTATAGATTTTCTATCTGGTTATAGATTTAGAACATATAATAATTCTTTTTTGTTTATATTTCACAATATAAAACCCCTATACTTGTATAGTAGAGTTAAGATTTGTCAAGCGACTTGTGTATCTACTAAATATTACTCTATGTACTTACTTTTAATTAACTACGTGAATACTTTTAAATAACAACTTGTGTACTTAATATTACTTAAAGTATTTGTGTTTTTTATTGTTAACTTAATTTCGTATCTATATATCTTTGATCAAATAGAAAAATCTTGTAAATCCATAAACAAATGTTATTAAAGCTTGGCGTTTGAATTGCTTGAAGTTTACTTTAACAAATCACTTGTTTTCTTTTGATCAAACTATCAAACACCACACTCCTTCATACCCCTTTATCCTTTCGAAATGATTGTTGTAGCCATATGAAGTACGCATGACCTGGAGAATGGAACTCAGACAAAAAAACCTATGTTTACACCACATGACTATAATACTATGAAAATCCAAATGGATGATTTTCTAAGGAATCAACATCTAAGATTGTGGCTCTTTATTTTGAACATACCAACTATCCCCATGTTTCAAGCTACAAGTGAAGTTGGAGTCATGATTACCAAATATGCCACAAGTAGTCAAATGAAGATCTAAGAAGATGGATGTGGGATCAAAGGATTTATGGCTTATTAGAATGAGCATACCATGCAATATCCATGGCTATAAGAATTTCACAACTGCACAAAAGTTATTGGAGGCAATGAAGGATAGATTTAAAGGAATTGAAGATACAAATGAGAACAAAAGTGATGACTTGAAGAAGAATTTTGAACTTTAGTTTCACCAGGGAGAAACAATGACTGTCACATATCTTAAACATGTCGATCTGCTAGAATTTCTAAATGAAGCTGGAGTGATGATGGAGAATAGTGATGTTCTTTGATAGTTTTTAAGGTCCCTACCTAAGACATGGATAGTTTACACTATGTCTATCATAAGAACTTATAATCTAAGACAATGACTTTTGAGGAGTTATATGGCATATTGAGTGCTTACCAGCCAGAAATAGATGCAGATGAAGAATCACTTGGTAGATTTTCGAACCCCTCAAAGTCAACAACTCTTATGAGATCTATCATGGAACTTTTCACTCCCACTCTCACTCCCAAGCCTACCAAATTCCTATAGTGAGTTATCAAGTATGAATGATCACCTACCATGAATCTCCAACTACCAAATCTCAACCATCACCATCTTTTAGAATATGAAATTAGTAGACCTTACCATCCTTTTCACCAACCTACTCTTCAAAATCAGCCTTTTTTACTCAATTAGCCAATGTCTTCCAAATCTCTAAAGAAGATCTTGAATGCATCCATCTAGATAATCTTGAGGAGATGGACATCAACTATCACATAGCCATGATCTCAAAGTTCAATGTTGCTCCAAAATCTTTCTCTGTAAAGGTCATTCTCCAGTTCACACATATGCTTGAGGTCATTGAGCCTTTGGTGGCAGCAAGGCAACAACCTCCATTGATTATCCTACACCCTCAATTTCAAAGCCTAAAGCATAGAAACAAAAGAGAACCCTTGTATCTTCTACTGAGAAGATGCAGGCCCCCAAATAACATCCCCTTAAAAAGACAAGATTGGAAACCAGGGTTCGAGTAAGGTCAAAGGTGTCAGCCACACCTAGACAATGATTAATGAAAATGGTATCGTTTCCTTCTTCTGGCCAAACCCACACCCAATCTATAATCCCTCAACCGAAGTCTTAACACTTTATTGAGCAACCAATAAGGATTATGATTTTCTTTAAATTATACATTAAAATTATATCAAAAGCCATCAATTATTCCATACTATCTTCCTTAAAATGGTTATTATGTACTTAAAAATGTTAAATTTTGTTTTTAGGTGTTCAAAAGGGTAAAATCGAGCAAAAAAGCATATTTAACATGAACATAAAGAAAACCAAGCTTTGAACTCCAAGCAAGGGGTCATGTCTTATTAAGCACACCCCCATTACTTGCTTGAAACATACCCACATGCTTAAATAAGAAAACCCCCATGTTTGAACACCCAACAACACAAAAACTACTTTCCCCAAAATTGAAAACGGGCCCATGCCCGACCTCAAACATGAGGTTGTGCCTCATTTAACACGGTGTCATGTCTCATACCTCTTGCATGTATGAATCGACCAACTTTCATAAGCATTGTACTAGCATGGGGCCGTGCTTAAAAACTACAGAAAGCCTATAAATAGAGGCCTAAGGTAATCGTTAGGGTAAGCTTTTGGTGTGAGAGTTACTTTGCTAAATTCTCTTAGGAATCAAGGCTTGAAGATCATTTGGAGGCTCGGGTAGTGCATACAACACTTGGAAGAAGCTCGGGATTGTCTAAACATCATCCATTGTGGATTACGAGTTTGATTGTTTAATTTAATTAATGATTTCGTATCTATCTTCTATGCTACTTGTTGTTATGTTCAAGCTCATTACGACCTAAACTCTTATTATCATCCAAACTGGATGAAACTTATGTAATTTGTGATAACTATTGGTTTGATTCATATTATGGTAATCTTGGGTAAGCTTTGATGGCTAGCATCTACTTTTGAATGGGAAGTTATGAACTTAACATTTCTAATTGTGAATATCATACAACGTTAAAAAACATATGTACTAACTTTTATTCTTCAAAGAGGTCTTCATAACAAATATATGGCTAATGAACTATATATGGTTATAAGAGATCATAAAACTTCAGCTTTCTGATCATTTGCAGGTTCCATTTTATTAATCTAATAAATCTACAGTAATTGTTATGGTTTTCTAAAATTAATGGTATGTTAAAAAGGAACCGGATCAACTCTCCTTCTAACATTGATTTATATTTTGAAAAATCATATGTTAAAAGTTGACACTAGATTTACCTACATTAGTAGTTGCTTTGATTAATCACTACTATTATACACATTAACATAACAACTTAAACTTATATCCTTACTCACACCATGATATTCATCATAGTTATATAAGTGTAATCTAATTAGAAAGAAAGCCTTTATTCCTTATTTTAAAACCAAAAGTTTCAATCTTACTTTTATTTTATATTAATTATTGTTTTTAAACCCTAAATATCTTGATTACATTAATGCTACTTGTCATTTCCTCAAAACAAAATCAAACTAGTAGTCAATCATAAAGATTGTTGAGTAGGCTTGTTGTGTCCATGGATTGATACTCGGTTCTTACCATCACTATGTTAGCAGACAATTGGTACACTTTCCTTTTGTATGAGTAGATCAATACATCTAATATCCAATTAAAACTGAATCTCTATGAAAACTTTTAACAAAAATATATATACCTTTCAAACATATCAGGAAACCGATATTACTAAGACAACTTTAAAGGATAAAATCTTATTTGGAACTAGGTCACATACTGGGCCATTAAACTGAAATCCTAAATCACCTATACATGTCGATTACCTAGGATGAAGATGTCATACTACACTTTAGCTTGACCCACTATCTCCCCTTTCCGATACACTACAGACAGTGGAGATAGGTGTGTTTGTTGAGGTATCTGACCCATATCCTTTATCCAAAGAGATTGATCCTAGAGAGGAAAGGACCAATATGGAAGAGGCTATATCTAGGGCTACCCCATCCATTGATCAGCAGGAATGAGACAACATACACCTCAACCAAAAAAACTTTCCTTGAGAATGTCTGTTGGTGTCATTCTTTGAGGAGAGGAATCCAAGGTGCCCACAAACGACATTTACTGGGAGGGTGAAAGAGGCTCGGCCTAGGACCTTATCTCCTAGGGATTCCATAATCGTAGATGAGGGGAGTCTATAACAAATCCATGAATTGAAGTTTTAACAAGTTGAAAATGCAAGGATTCAAGTTTATGTTTAACTAGCCGTGGTTCTCGAGTTTGAAAAATGTCTTCTATAGTCTTCGGCATATAGAGTCACTAAGGTGCAAGCTCAACTTAGGACTTTTTAACATCGATTGCAAGAGTTACCATTATTGAACAACAACTCATAACTCTTCTACAAGCTGTAGCGAAGGCAATGGATCTTGAACACAACTTGGAACAACTTCAAGAGACCATTAACCTTCAATAATCTATCATTCAAAGTCTTCAACACTCAGCATCACAAGAACCTTTGGATGTGCCTTCCTCTACATGCTTAATGCGATATAAAATTTCAGATGATGCTACCAAGTTGGCTAACCAAAGTTGTACAAGTTACACAACCAATCTATTTCTCTTCTAAATGGAGTAAAGATTATATGCCTCTATCTAAAGCTGAAGTCCAACTAAATGAACTTTTACATAGGTATGGCTATGAAAACCTGAAGAGAGAGAGATAAAAGCTAGGAGGGTGATTCAGAGGATGAACCAAAAGGACCAACTTCGGAAGAAAGCAACAATGAATATATTCAACACTTCTTTAAACTATCTCTCAAAATAAAGATATATGATTAATTGGTGGTAAACCTAGTAGCACAACACCGAAAACTCCATGTAAACAAAAGGCAAAAGTTGTAAAAATGGTGCTATCTAAGTTATCTAGGCCAACTATCGAAAGCCCTCAAAGGACAATCACTCAGCAAGCTCCAATAACACAACTACCGAATCCAAACCAATGGCTTCCACTCAAGAGAGAGAGAAGAAAGATCATGAGAAATGTCCCTTAACAACTCAACTTGAGTTGAAAGGATTCATTTTATTAAGGACATGGAGTGGAGCATTGTTGAGATGAAATCAAAACTAATAGTTGCAATTCATGGTAAAATGGAGAAATGAACTGAGTTGGCTTGAAGAAAAAGGGCTAAACTAGAGAGGAAGCAAGCGAAAAAGGTTCAAAAAGAGTTTAGGGATAAGAAAAAAATGAAGATGTTCCTCAAATACTATAGTTTCTCTAGTAAACAAGTAGGACCATTGAGTATCTCAACTCTTAGTCTGAATCAAAGGACACAAAGAAAGGTTGTGGCTGGAGAGCTCCAAAATTTAAAAAAGCTATGGAGCAATGGGAAAGATAGCAAAGTCGGAACAAAAAAACTAATCAAAGGTCTTCCATCTGCCGAATGTGCCTCTAGCATCTCCTGAGTCTAAATCAATAACTTCTGATGTTAAGTGATGTCCTCAATCCTTGCAAAGAAGAAGATAGCACCTGAAATGGTTATAAAGGAAAGGGTTATTAACACATAAGTGGAGGAGAATATAATCAAAGGAACCAAGGTTTTGGTTGTTGTGTACATCTCTCACATGAAGATGTATGTGTCTGTGCTGACGTCTGTTGTGTTTTGCCTTTCGGAGACAACATAAAATGAAGTTGCCTAACTCAAATGTACTGATTAAACATTCTAAATATAGAATAGTTTATTCTTATTGTTTAGATTTCATATATGAAATCCACACACTTGTATAGTAGAGACAAGATTGTTATGCATGTGGTTTTATCTATGAATTGTTTCATTTGTACTCAAAAGATTATCTAAGTGAATACTTTAAAAGCACAACTTGTGTATTTACATTTTCTCAAAGTATTTGAGTTGTGATAGTAAGTAGTTAATATAGATTTTGTATTCGTTAGCTACTAATCAAGGAAGACATGTTTGTTATTTGCTAATACCCCAATGTTGAAGACAACTGCATTAACTCCTGATCTTGAGGGGGAAGCAGTAGATCAACAGTAGTACAAAACATCTTTGCATCTCTCATGTACCTTACAACTAGTAGACTAGATATTATGTTTTCACATGCCTATGTTTAGGATTCCAAGCTGCTCCAAAGTGTCATATATAATGGTTCTAAGAATTCTAAAGAATCTCAAAGGGGAACCTAAGTTGGGATTATGGTACCCTAAGAGTGATGACTTCAATCTCTATTGATATATAGATAGTGATTATGGTGGATGCAACATCGACAAAAATTCCACCTTAATAGGATATCAATTTCTATAAGGAATACTAGTTTCATGGCATTGAAAGAAGCAAGATTATGTCTCCACATCAAAAACTATAGCATAATAAGTTGTTGCATCAAGTTGTTATGCTTAGGTGTTGTAGATCCAAACTCAACTTTGAGATTATGGAGTAATCTTCATCAACACTCCAATCTACATTGGCAACAATAGTGTAATATCCATCACGAATAATCTCTTTCAACATTCAAAGACAAAGCATATTGACATCAAGTATCAGTTCATTAGACATAATGCATAAATGAAAATCATTAAATAATGCAGATTTATTAATAAAGGGTTTTGATGAAACTTGATTTAATATATTGCATGTGATAATAGGATGATAAACTTTGAATAATTAACTAATTTAATTAATGATAGCTGAAATTAGTGTAAAGAAATGCTTCTTTTGATAAAATGGTTAAAGTTATGTATCTACCGAAATTTGTAAATCAGTAGATAGATCGGTATTTGCCGAATATCAGCAAATAACTAGGTATCTGCTGAATTTCGTAAGCCAGCAGATAACTAGGCAAAACGGGGCTTTTTTCAAATGAGGTGATCGACTAATAGGATGATTTCAGCACATCTCTTTTGCAAAGATCCCATAGGTCCCAGTTTTATTTACTAATATTTAGTGGTGTCGGTGAACTTAACTAAAAAGACTGTTCCATTATCACATGGCATTATTTTTACAATTATGATGGTAAAATATTTTAAAATTCATAATTTATATCTTATCCATAACTTTTGAATTCAAAGATTTTCGCACCATTGTTATCTTCAATCTTCTTCAAAAAGTAATCCCTTAACCCTTTAATCTCTTAAGTCCTACCAAACTCTATCAACTTTCAATGGCTGCTCAAACTCAAACCCTATAAATCAAAACGAATTTACAACATCACTTCAACCCATTGGTGATCCACTCTACGATCTCGTGCTTCAATTTCTACGCAATAGCGACTATTCTTTTGTAATAACAGTACACCCAATCATTTGTGAGACACACATTTGGGAATTCTGGAGTACATTTCCATTCAAATGGAACATGAAACGGTTATGATGAAACAATGAACACAAGTAAAGAATAGCACAAGAACAAGATAATATGGTTTTCAAGAATGATGTATATAGCTTCAAGAATCTCATCATCCTCTACCTATGAGCAGACTTATTTTGACTCTTCTCAATGATGGCTCTTGCTTTGGCTGCTTCTTCCCTCATTTTTCTCTTTGTAGCCTTTTGCTCTTTGAGTACTTGAAGTTCAAGTTGTTTGAGGTACTTAAACTCAATATACTCAAAGGGAAAGGGAAGAAGTGCATATGCCTGGTAGAGACTTGTGGCACTCAGTAGTTGATCGTATTTACCCTGTTAGTTTCTTTGTCTTGTGGTGCCATGATATGTTGCACAGGGCTTTCTTGAACTGGTGAGAGAGTAGGAACATGTTTGTACAGTCTTTTCAATCTATTTTCTTCTTTGATTTGAAGGAGCAACCTTGCAACCTCTACTTCCTTTCTCTTTCTTGACATCTCCATGTCTGCAAGTTCATTAATTCATTTAAGGGGAGAGGGATGATATTTTCAAGATAATAGTTTGTTATTTGTAAGTAAGAAATCCTGCCTACCCTTAACTCATCATTTAGGAAAATTGTCTTTGTAAGTTTTAATGAAAAAGCTTCCGAAGCGAAAATGACTTCGAAAGAATTTCCTAAGAGTTTTGAAAATTTTGCTTCAGAAGAAAATTAAGAGTTGGATATTTTGTTCAAAAGAACAAAGTTTCTGAGAGTTAATTTTGCTTTGGAAGAAAATTGTCCTAGAAAACATATAAGTGCCTAAGAGGTTTTAAGCTTCAGAAGATATTTAAGAAATTTCTTCTTGGGAAAATTTCTTCTTGAAAACATATAAGTGCCTAAGTGCCTAAGAAATTACTTCGGAAGAAACTTATTTGTTTTGAAGGCATAAGTTTCTGCCGAAGGTAAAAGATATCTTCTGAAGAATCAAGAATTCATAAAATTCTAAGGAAAGTCTTCAAAAAGTTTTTATCTAGAGAAAATAATGTTAGGACCTGGTATTTGAACGAAATACCTGGAGATTAGCGTGTATACCAGATCAAATAGTGCGGAATCCTATTTGATTGGAGATCCAATCAGTGAGAACACACAAAGAATCAATAAAGAATTGAAACTAACGTTAGAAATCGATTGGAAATCGATCTAATGTGATCTATGAACTTGGAGAACGAATTGGGAGGTTTCTGGACGGCTAGGGTACATCTGGAATCCTAATTGATCGAGAGTCTTATTTTTCACGAATTGAGTTGTATTTATAGGTTGGTATTATTCAATCGTGCGATTGAACCATTAGTATGGTTCAGTCATGCGATTGAACCATGCGGTTGATTCATTCACACGACTGAGTGTTCAGTCGTGCGACTGATCCAATCTTATGTTACAATCATACGACTGATCCGGTCTCCTGGTTCAGTCGTGTGACTGAGTCATTCGTATGAAGGTGTTCATGCTTATGGTCCATTCGCATGATAACTTCATTATTTTAAGTTTGAATGTATTAATTAGTAAATATTATATGTAAACATTCAACCAATCACTAACCTAATTAATTAATTTAATATCAACTTATTAATGAAATATTAATCATTATAAATCACAAACACCCAATATCATTTCATTAATCATATCAAATTACACCAGAATTAGATAAACAAGATCTATTACATTTGATATCATGATCTAGGGACATACATGTATCAAAAAACTCCCCTTTGGACCTAGATCTCTCTAATCTCTTGTTTTCTGCATAACCTCCTTGTATTTCTTGTACTTCTCCTCTGTTGTGACTCCCGTGTGAATCTCAAATGTGAAGCAGAGTTGTATAACGTTCTGGAACTGAAGAGCTTGTACAATATCTTGCGTATCATAGAACAGTGGCCACTTGTATAGCATATATACATCACTTTCCGACAAGTTTATAAGCCACATCGGGTCGAATACCCTGATAGTATCCATTTGTCCCTCTTTGCTTAAGACTATGACCACTTCAGCTGTTCTCCAATCATAGTACCACCACTTAAAATGTGGAGTGAAATCCTATGGCATTCCCTGAGTGGGATTCTCGACATTGTGCGTGGAGGATTCCACTTCAACACTATCTTAGGCTTGCCGGTATTGGCATCAACCTCAGACCTTCTGACATACCTTGTAGGCCGTTGGGGTCTGAAATTAACCCATCTAGTGTGGTACTCCTTCTTTAGGACAGCCACAAACCAGCCTGACATCTTCCTCGAGTCAGCATACAAAAGCTTTAGTTTGACCAGCTGGTTGAGCTCAAAACCTGGTAGAGTCTTTAGATCATGTGGAAATCTAAAATACTCTATGCCCTTCTCCCTCTTAACTGCATAAACATTAAGGTCATCAAAATATGCCCATGCTATAATCCTACCTGACACCTTATGATGTTTCTTGACTCTGTAGAGTTTGGTGTAGGAATCCATCTTTGGTGTAGTACGTTGGGCTCTAACTTCTTCAAAACATGCAACCCACTCAGCCTTTCGAATGTCAACATCATCATTTGAGGCTTGGGATGTGTCTTCTGCTTTCTCTGTTTCTTGCTCCACATTGTTCAACACCTCAATAGTATCGCTGACAAGGGTTTCACCCAGATTGGGGACCACATTACCCTCATTGTCAGCGTACTGAGGGTACTCCTTGGCAGTGACATCTTCGATCTCTACATCATCAACATCATTGAACTCTTCGTCACTAGTCGAATCGCATGTCGGAGCATCTTTTACTATTTCATCTGGATTTAGCTCGAAAAGCTCTACGAGTTTCTCATTTGATAAGTCATGAATTATTTCCCCTTCTTCAGGGGTATAATTCACTGAACTCCTCACTATCCCTTGTAGATCAAGAATCGTTGTTAGCTGAGACTTGACCTGCTGAAGGGGAGCAACGTCAAACTCATCTCTTTGGTAATTTTGATCTGTTTGATTTAAACATTTCACACATAAATCATTAGTAATTCATCAAACAGAAAGGCATTAAAGTAATATAAATTAAGTACATCGTGTTCAATTACATGATTTAAATACAAAAGAAGATAAATACATAATCATCTAATCTTTACTTTTTTCTTGTATCAAGGTTTCATCACTTGTAGGGGCAGAGGTAGAGGCTGATTGATCTTGTGTATTCTTAGTCCTGTTCTCTTGACCTGTAGCAGTGGCCGATACAGGTGCATCCCCTCCTTCTGCTTCTTCATCATCGTCACTCTCTTCATCTTCATCCACAACATCATCATCACTATCATCACCATCTCCTCTTTAATCTTCAGAGGCTCATCTTTAGATCCTTTAAGTTTGAGCATGATGGTCTTCTTAGCATTCTCCAACTCTTCAATTTTCATAGCAGAAGTGACTCTATGGTCTTGGAGTTGGGCGATCTCGAGGCTCTGAGCAGCCATTTGCTGGTCCTGCTCCTTGATTAGCCGATCCTGCTCCGAGATCTGATGTGACTGCACACAGTGAGATCTGCAAGCTGTCGGATCTGTGCAGTCTTCTCTTCATCAGCAGCTAACAGTCGCATCACCATACGGTTTAGCGCTGAAAACTGGCCCTCTACCCCAAATTGAGGTAGATGAGATCCATATATATGTGCGGGATCAGATGAGGGTCCTGATTGGTGGCTAGTGGTGGTGGTGGTTGTGGTAAAGATAGGGTTGGGTCTGTGAGATATTGGAGGTGATGTAGGAGTGAAAGATATGGTGGTGGTTGGCATATTTACAGTGGTGGGAGGTGTGGTAGTGGTAGTGGTAGTGGTAGTTGTGGTGGCTGTGGTGGCTGTGGTGGTGGATGGTGTGGCTGTAGAAGTGGTAGGGATGGTGGTAGATGTAGTGGTTGTGGTGGGTACGAAGGTGAGTCTTCTTCTCTTCTTCTTCTGGCCGTGGGGCTGAGCCATCCGTTTCTTCCTCGATCCAGTCGAGGTGGATGCTCCCCCAAGAACACGGCTAGTAGACTCAGGAGCATAGCTGGGATCTACAATCGTCTCTCCCGAATCCCTGGGGCGTTCACCAACCGCCCGGAGTCCAGACTCGGTGGGAACAACCTTGCTTCCCACGGTCCTCGTCAAGGGCTCCTCATCTGACTCTTCTTCCTCCTCACCAGGTATGAAGTCCTGGTGGAAGCCTGCAGACTCAACTATGTTGCCTCTTGGGGCAGACACTGGGGGTATAACATCTGAAGTTGTGCCCCTCATTGGAGCAGGCATATCATCCCCAACATCCCCACTATCATCATCGTCAGAATCATGCTCTGGGAGCGACAACCTCTCATCATCTGAATCGCTGTCATCATGACGCCATTTGCGTCTACCTGGTGCCACATATCGTTCATTTGCCAGATGGCCGATCAACCTTTTTACCTGGGGCTTTACCTGCTTGCCCCGATACACTCTCATGCTACCCAAAGTCGTGTCATCCATAAACTCTAGGGCAACCGCATCATGTTTCTCCTTGGGAAGTAATGGCAGCTTCTCGTTAAGATCAGCTGCAGAAATCTGGGATACATACAAAAGCCCTCCTTCCCTTGGCCTCCAGATTCTCCACCAGATACGAGAAGATCATGCTCGAGAAGCTGAAGGGGTGGTTCAGCACCAGTGCCACATAGGCATTCTGAATCTGGTCTGACAGGTCATCAAACCCACCCCTTCGAGAAGCAATACACTTCAGGATCACATGCGCCAAGTATTTATACTGGGGACACAGGTTGCTCTTGTTGAGCACACTTGAGTTGATGTCCCCAGCATATTTAATCTTGAGGAAGCAACCTCTGACTGTAAGTGGATGTAGTCTGGTGGGTTGATCAGTATCATCCCAAAAATCAAGTACTCTCTGATGTCAGCTGCTGTAATTTCAATGTCATGACCATGAATGGAGCTCCGTATGCTGTAAGGCTCATGTGAACGATCTACGGAGGCATTTTCCCAGAAAGCCTGATGTAACGAACTGTAAGGAGTACACTGTGTGGATATGGCTTTATGTATCCGAGAGCGTCGAAGGAATGCAATAATCTCTATAAACTCGGCTCCATTCGAGTCGTATGGTCCAAATTAGCAATATATTGTGCTTTGGATTTATGGACCATCTATCAGCCATTGACCAGAAACACAAGACACAGAACCATTTGTAAGTCATACATTCAAAATTCAGTTCAAGGTGTATAGTTTAAATTCAATCCGATACATTCGTGCGATGAATCATGTGACTGGAGTCAGTCGTTTGTTCTTTCGTGCGACTGAGCTCGTTCGGTGAATGAGACATGCGACTGAGTTCAATTTGCTGACTGAGTCTGCGATTGGTTCAGTCGGCCGACTGAACTCATTCGCATGGTTCATTCTGCCGATTGATCCAATCGCAAGATTCAATCGTGCGATTGGAGTTCATCCGAATGACCAATCGCATGACCCACTGTTCAGTCGACTGAGG